>CM071917.1:23399636-23499323 GCA_036785865.1 Coffea canephora
GTGACGACCCCACTCCCCCTAAGGCGTACCAGAGGGTTTGGCGGACCCCTGCCCAGCTCTCGCCAGGACTCACTCACTAAAATCATGTGCACACACCCCAAGCACCATTAATAATATCCGCAATCCCAGCTTATAATTTACATTGATAGAAACCAAAGTACAAAGTCTTGATATACTTAAACTAGTTCAAAATATATACAATCCAAGTACAAATGTTCCATTCGAGGAATAGCGCGAGTACAAAACCAAAATTCAAAACACAGTCTAAAGTAACTAGACTACGCTAGCCTTTACATCTCTTATGCCTCGCTCGTACCCCCTGTAAGGAGAACAAATAACGTGGTATGAGCTAAAAGCCCAGTGAGGTTCCAAATAGCAAATTGACCATTATTTATAAATACAAGTTTTCGATTTAGCAAGGTAACGAGCATGAAGAGTTCATAAAAGTGAGCAATAACACTTCAAGTAGCAATCTCAAAATGAGCGAGTATAAAAATTTTCATAAGAAACAATATCCAATAAACAATAATCATTTCAAGCATAAGGATACGGATAGCTCTCAGGAGCCAACTTCCATTCATCATCAGGAGCTTGATCACGTAGTAGTTGACACTCCGTCAACTTTCAAGTAAAGGAACCGATCCAGTAGAACACCACTTAAACGACTCTCCGTCCACCGTTCAACCCCCAGCTGGGCCCAAAATCCTCAAGAACACGGGTGGTAATACTCGAGTATACCGATTAGTCGAGGAGATATCACTCCACTCGACAATACAAGAGACCCAGGGTTCGTTACCCAATCGACCAAGCCCTTGCCGGCTCGACTAGAGTAACTCGCCACAGGGTTTCTGGAATTCCAGGAAGTGCGCGCATCATAAACAAGTATATCAAGTCAATTGCAACAATAAACAAGTATATCACGTAAGGGCAAGTGCGATAAAGTACACTCTTGCCCTAACAATTCACGCATGTGGCATGTAATCATATTGGCACGTATCAAGTACGAGTATCAAGTTCAATTCAGTATTTGAAAGCACTCACCAAAAGATATAGTGCCTTTACTGGTCACTGTCAGGTTATATTCCGAGTTCGGAGTCCAAATCTGCGATAAAACTCAGTTTGAGAACTTTGAAACATGACTAGAGTTCGAAACTTAGACGTTTCGTTCAATAAAATCAAGAATTTGAAATTCACTCGGAAGTAGTCGTGAAACACTTGCTCACTTTTTAAACGGTAAAACTTTGTAACATTTATACTTGAAAATGCCATGCGAGTCGAAAGTACAAGAGAAACATATTCCAAATAGTCATTATTTCATTTCTCAAGGGTACAAGCTCGGCCAAGTCCTTCCTTATATACCTCGGAACAAGAATACTCAAGTACCCTAGATGGTTCAAGCAGTAATCACTCTTAACCCTTACTCAAGTTGCAAGTAGTTCTCTAGTTTTCGAGCGTAAATTTGGGCAGCATGCCCTTTGTGTTTACCTAATTTTCCAGCCTTTTAGGCTTCATTGTTTTTCTCAAACACAACCCAACATTATACATCTCAGCCATTCATGTCAAGAGCCGTTCCATAGGCTCACAAATATATAATAAGATTCACAACAGTAGCAAGTACAGAAGTTCAATGTGGCACAAAACAGATTTGACGTACAAATGCGGAAATAACATATCCGAGGCTACGCTTATCGGATTGAGGCGAACCTATGCCGTTTCGAAGCTAAGACACAGAGCTACAATGTTCATGAAGGTCACTTAGTCCAGTTTCTAATGTAAATTGGTCAAATTCTCCAACTACCAAACCAGAAATCAATTCACCGGCTGTTTAAATGCAGAACACTGTAATGGACATAACTCAGTGTACACAAGTCCGAATCAGGTGTTCTTAGAGGCATTTTAAAGCTACTTCAGAGCACTACAACTTTCATGTTTTGGTCCAGAGCTAAATCAGAATGGATCCTGGTCAAAAATCGTGATAAACTGGACTGAACTGAAGAAACGGACTACTGGGAAATTCTTAAAGCAGTAGGGGTATTTTGGACTTTTCACGTTCTGCGTTGCTCCGATTGAGCTGAAATTTTGTAGGCACCTATAAAACACCATTCTCTACAACTTTCCTTCTTTGACCAAAGGCCAATTCGGCCTCTAACATACAGATACAATTTCGGACAGAATGCTTGGGAAATTTTCCAGAAATCTGGAATTTTTAGCTCTAAGTGTAGTTTCCTCAAATTTCTGGTTCCAATCACCACTAAACAACCTTATATAACTTTAATTGCAACATTCATGCATCATACATCAATTGAGCAGAAAATCAGGAACCCTAGTTCATCAAATAAATTGGGGAAAACTACTAAAACATGCTCATCATCCATAATCTCACCATAAAATCAAGTTACTAGGCTTAATATAACAAGATTAGAAGTAAAACTTGGAGAGATAAACTCTCTTACCTTGAATAAAAGTCACCAAGAGTAGCACAAGCCTCCCCCTTCAAAGAATCACACCACAACTCACTAGCTAGTCACTCAAGAACAAGTTAATCGGTTTATTTTGTTTGATTTCTCCTAAGTTGTTGGATTGAAGATGAATGAAGGAGTTTTTTTTTTTCTTCTTGTTGTTCCTCCCTCTCTCTCTTCGGTTCTTATGCAGAAATATGGAGGAAGATGAGGCTTGGTTTGTCTTATATGGAAGTAAGAGGTTAAGGGTAATTGTGTCCACAATTTTTGGCCAACACTTGGCCTATTCTTGTCCACAAAATTTTTTCTTTCTTTCCTTGTATTTGAGCCACAATTCGGTCAAGCTATAATCATGAGGGGGAAGATATTTTGTTCAAGTTCAATAAATTTGTTTGGTAAGCAAAAATG
Source organism: Coffea canephora (assembly GCA_036785865.1). Lineage (NCBI taxonomy): Eukaryota > Viridiplantae > Streptophyta > Magnoliopsida > Gentianales > Rubiaceae > Coffea > Coffea canephora. Next base: position 23,402,504 of record CM071917.1, read on the forward strand.
GTGGTCAAGCGGTGCGTTCAATCGGTAATGCGCGGGACCCGCCGGTTCGCGCCGTTTTTCTTAAAAACACCCGTACTAGAGTTTTTACTTTCCATTCACTAACCTTACCTCATTGCTACTACTCACATATTATTTCTCACTTAAAAGTCACTTTTTAATCATCAAATTGATCCTTGGCCAGTACCGAAAATTCATCCGGCGGAAAAATCACAAAACCCTAATTTTGCTCAAATCTTGAAACCGAAGTGTAAAACCTTATTTTCTAGGTTTATTTACTCTTATAGTTGAACAATTGGATAGTAGAGCTTTAATAAATAATAATTTTCAAATAAAAGGAAATTTTTAAGAAAACGTGAGGAATTTTCCAATTCCGTAATTAAAATTAGGGTTTCAATTAAAATATGAGAGATTTAGGAAAACCGGTTAGTCACAAGTAAACTAGGGTTTTTGGCTACCATATTAGGGTTTCTAGTCTTTTTTAAAACAAAATTAGGTTTTAAATCAAACCCAAAGAAATACACTTTAATATTTTCTTCACAAACAACCTCCTAATATTCGGGTGTTACAACCTCCCTCCTTAAAAGAATTTCGTTCTCGAAATTCATACATGCACTTCGAATAACGTAGGGTATTTCCCTTATATATTCATTTCCGGCTCCAGGTCTCACTATAGCCAAAACTTAGGGAAACAATAGAAATCACGAATCGTACCTTCTACTATCTCTGTTGGTTCAGGTACTGCCTGTTGGTTCAAGGCATACGCTCTAGCTGGCACTCTTGGCTTAGTCCCTCCTACACTTGCTTGTTCAGGTTTAGGCGTGATCTACGGGGACAGGTTGCAAGCTGGTGTTCGGTGCTACCACACCATAAACATTTTCCCGCCTTCCGCCAACAATCACTCTCCACGTGATTGGCCTTCCCATAGTACCCGCAAGGTACTTGAGGGGTTGAGGTCTGACCTCCTTGTGAGGCACCTCTTGCTTGACCCCAGCCACGCGAAGCTCCTCTTGGAGTACTTTCCTTAGACGTCCTTGAAATTTTCTCACTACCATCTTCTCGACCTATCTTAGAAGGTGGCATATCTAAATCACGTTGTCCTTGCCTTTGACTTCCACCAGGCGCACCTCTCCTTTTTGCATGGAAAGCTCTCACTTGTGCCCTAGCAGTCTCTATCCTCAAGGCTTTCTCCAGAACCTCTGTGAATGTATTAATTTGGACCGCCGCTAAGGCTTCTTGTAATTCCACATTGAACCCTTGTATAAACCTTCGTACTTTCCTTGGTTCCGTGGCAATCAATTTCGGGAGCGAATTTAGACAATTTGGTAAACTGGGTCTCATACTCAGTTACACTCATCAGCCCCTGACGGAGTTTAATGAATTCGTCCTCTCTCTTCTCCTGGACGATGGGTGGAAGGTATTTTTCGTTGAAGTCCCGTACAAAGTTTAGCCAAGTCCAGGCAGTTCCCTCTCTCTCCCACTTGGCCCTCACTACATTCCACCAAGCCCTAGCTGGCCCCTCAAACTGAAATACAGCAAATTGGACTTGTCTCTCCTCAGTATAGTTTAGGGCAGCAAAGATATTTATCATGGCCTCCAGCCATTTCTCAGCCTCATACGGGTCTGGCCCTCCTAAAAACTTGGGTGGGGAGAACTTCTGGAATCTCTCCAAGGCTCTATCTTGCCCCGAATCAGGGTCTCTAGGTTGATTTACAGAACCTTGACCCTGTTGCTCCACCAACCGAGTCAAAATATTAGTCATCTGTTGGATGGCAGTGGCCACCTGATCTCCCCCGGCAGTCTGGGGTTCAGGTTGCTGCTCAACCGCTGCCTCCCTCTCCTCTCTCGGTTCTGGCACCGGTTCCTGTGCTTGTTCACCTTCACGGCCTCGCCTAGAACCGCGTTCTCGGTTAGTTTTCTTGGTTCGACTTCTTTTATCCTCCATGTTTCGCAGCTAACCCACTTTAACAATATAACCAACTAATTAATGATAGAATATAACTACTAAGTAACTATAGAAATATAAACAACATAAAACAGAATATTGCAAGTCATAAACCCCTCTAAATCATAAAACAAGGCAATACAACACATTCGATCAAAAAAGTCACATAACTTATAGAGCATTAACCCTAGGTATCGCTCAGGCACTACACTTAATCAAGGCTCTAAACACGTGAATAAGAAGGATCCCAAATCCCATGAATATCTTCAATATTTTTCAAGTCCAGACTATTCGCATTCCCTGTGCCTTTGCTTTCGTAATCCAAACTTATCCCAATATTACGCGAGATCTTAACTTATCGTAAAGGTGTCACTCATTGGTATTCGGGGACAAGAATCCAAAAATATGATAATTCACCACTCAAGCTGGCCAGGCTCAAGAGCAAATCACCCGTATTAGAGATTCCTACCCAACATACATATCTAAGGTCCCCAACAATAGACAATTGTTCCATACTTAACAAGTCAATTCCCACAGTCCGAGAACCTTCTCCCGGCACGAGCTCAAAAGGAGCTCTGATACCATCTGTGACGACCCCACCTCCCCCTAAGGCGTACCAGAGGGTTTGGCGGACCGCCTGCCCAGCTCTCGCCAGGACTCACTCACTAAAATCATGTGCACACACCCCAAGCACCATTAATAATATCCGCAATCCCAGCTTATAATTTACATTGATAGAAACCAAAGTACAAAGTCTTGATATACTTAAACTAGTTCAAAATATATACAATCCAAGTACAAATGTTCCATTCGAGGAATAGCGCGAGTACAAAACCAAAATTCAAAACACAGTCTAAAGTAACTAGACTACGCTAGCCTTTACATCTCTTATGCCTCGCTCGTACCCCCTGTAAGGAGAACAAATAACGTGGTATGAGCTAAAAGCCCCAGTGAGGTTCCAAATAGCAAATTGACCATTATTTATAAATACAAGTTTTCGATTTAGCAAGGTAACGAGCATGAAGAGTTCATAAAAGTGAGCAATAACACTTCAAGTAGCAATCTCAAAATGAGCGAGTATAAAATTTTCATAAGAAACAATCATCCAATAAACAATAATCATTTCAAGCATAAGGATACGGATAGCTCTCAGGAGCCAACTTCCATTCATCATCAGGAGCTTGATCACGTAGTAGTTGACACTCCGTCAACTTTCAAGTAAAGGAACCGATCCAGTAGAACACCACTTAAACGACTCTCCGTCCACCGTTCAACCCCCAGCTGGGCCCAAAATCCTCAAGAACACGGGTGGTAATACTCGAGTATACCGATGAGTCGAGGAGATATCACTCCACTCGACAATACAAGAGACCCAGGGTTCGTTACCCAATCGACCAAGCCCTTGCCGGCTCGACTAGAGTAACTCGCCACAGGGTTTCTGGAATTCCAGGAAGTGCGCGCATCATAAACAAGTATATCAAGTCAATTGCAACAATAAACAAGTATATCACGTAAGGACAAGTGCGATAAAGTACACTCTTGCCCTAACAATTCACGCATGTGGCATGTAATCATATTGGCACGTATCAAGTACAAGTATCAAGTTCAATTCAGTATTTGAAAGCACTCACCAAAAGATATAGTGCCTTTACTGGTCACTTTCAGGTTATATTCCGAGTTCGGAGTCCAAATCTGCGATAAAACTCAGTTTGAGAACTTTGAAACATGACTAGAGTTCGAAACTTAGACGTTTCGTTCAATAAAATCAAGAATTTGAAATTCACTCGGATAGTAGTCGTGAAACACTTGCTCACTTTTTAAACGGTAAAACTTTGTAACATTTATACTTGAAAATGGCATGCGAGTCGAAAGTACAAGAGAAACATATTCCAAATAGTCATTATTTCATTTCTCAAGGGTACAAGCTCGGCCAAGTCCTTCCTTATATACCTCGGAACAAGAATACTCAAGTACCCTAGATGGTTCAAGCAGTAATCACTCTTAACCCTTACTCAAGTTGCAAGTAGTTCTCTAGTTTTCGAGCGTAAATTTGGGCAGCATGCCCTTTGTGTTTACCTAATTTTCCAGCCTTTTAGGCTTCATTGTTTTCTCAAACACAACCCAACATTATACATCTCAGCCATTCATGTCAAGAGCTGTTCCATAGGCTCACAATATCATAATAATAAGATTCACAACAGTAGCAAGTATAGAAGTTCAATGTGGCACAAAACAGATTTGACGTACAAATGAGGAAATAACATATCCGAGGCTACGCTTATCGGATTGAGGCGTAACCTATGCCGTTTCGAAGCTAAGACACAGAGCTACAATGTTCATGAAGGTCACTTAGTCCAGTTTCTAATGTAAATTGGTCAAATTCTCCAATTACCAAACCAGAAATCAATTCACCGGCTGTTTAAATGCAGAACACTGTACTGGACATAACTCAGTGTACACAAGTCCGAATCAGGTGTTCTTAGAGGCATTTTAAAGCTACTTCAGAGCACTACAACTTTCATGTTTTGGTCCAGAGCTAAATCAGAATGGATCCTGGTCAAAAATCGTGATAAACTGGACTGAACTGAAGAAACGGACTACTGGGAAATTCTTAAAGCAGTAGGGGTATTTTGGACTTTTCACGTTCTGCGTTACTCCGATTGAGCTGAAATTTTGTAGACACCTATAAAACACCATTCTATACAATGTTCCTTCTTTGACCAAAGGCCAATTCGGCCTCTAACATACAGATACAATTTCGGACAGAATGCTTGGGAAATTTTCCAGAAATCTGGAATTTTTAGCTCTAAGTGTAGTTTCCTCAAATTTCTGGTTCCAATCACCACTAAACAACCTTATATAACTTTAATTGCAACATTCATGCATCATACATCAATTTGAGCAGAAAATCAGGAACCCTAGTTCATCGAATAAATTGGGGAAAACTACTAAAACATGCTCATCATCCATAATCTCACCATAAAATCAAGTTACTAGGCTTAATATAACAAGATTAGAAGTAAAACTTGGAGAGATAAACTCTCTTACCTTGAATAAAAGTCACCAAGAGTAGCACAAGCTCTCCCCTTCAAGAATCACACCACAACTCACTAGCTAGTCACTCAAGAACAAGTTTAATCGGTTTATTTTGTTTGATTTCTCCCTAAGTTGTTGGATTGAAGATGAAATGAAGGAGTTTTTTTTTTCTTCTTGTTGTTCCTCCCCTCTCTCTCTCTCGGTTCTTATGCAGAAATATGGAGGAAGATGAGGCTTGGTTTGTCTTATATGGAAGTAAGAGGTTAAGGGTAATTGTGTCCACAATTTTTGGCCAACACTTGGCCTATTCTTGTCCACAAAATTTTTCTCTTTCTTTCCTTGTATTTGAGCCACAATTTCGGTCAAGCTATAATCATGAGGGGGAAGATATTTTGTTCAAGTTCAATAAATTTGTTTGGTAAGCAAAAATGGTGGTCAAGCGGTGCGTTCAATCGGTAATGCGCGGGACCCGCCGGTTCGCGCCGTTTTTCTTAAAAACACCCGTACTAGAGTTTTTACTTTCCATTCACTAACCTTACCTCATTGCTACTACTCACATATTATTTCTCACTTAAAAGTCACTTTTAATCATCAAATTGATCCTTGGCCAGTACCGAAAATTCATCCGGCGGAAAAATCACAAAACCCTAATTTTGCTCAAATCTTGAAACCGAAGTGTAAAACCTTATTTTCTAGGTTTATTTACTCTTATAGTTGAACAATTGGATAGTAGAGCTTTAATAAATAATAATTTTCAAATAAAAGGAAATTTTTAAGAAAACGTGAGGAATTTTCCAATTCCAGTAATTAAAATTAGGGTTTCAATTAAAATATGAGAGATTTAGGAAAACCGGTTAGTCACAAGTAAACTAGGGTTTTTGGCTACCATATTAGGGTTTCTAGTCTTTTTTTAAAACAAAATTAGGTTTTAAATCAAACCCAAAGAAATACACTTTAATATTTTCTTCACAAACAACCTCCTAATATTCGGGATGTTACAACCTCCCCTCCTTAAAAGAATTTCGTTCTCGAAATTCATACATGCACTTCGAATAACGTAGGGTATTTCCCTTATATATTCATTTCCGGCTCCCAGGTCTCACTATAGCCAAAACTTAGGGAAACAATAGAAATCACGAATCGTACCTTCTACTATCTCTGTTGGTTCAGGTACTGCCTGTTGGTTCAAGGCATACGCTCTAGCTGGCACTCTTGGCTTAGTCCCTCCTACACTTGCTTGTTCAGGGTTTAGGCGTGATCTACGGGGACAGGTTGCAAGCTGGTGTTCGGTGCTACCACACCATAAACATTTTCCCGCCTTTCGCCAACAATCACTCTCCACGTGATTGGCCTTCCCATAGTACCCGCAAGGTACTTGAGGGGTTGAGGTCTGACCTCCTTGTGAGGCACCTCTTGCTTGACCCCAGCCACGCGAAGCTCCTCTTGGAGTACTTTCCTTAGACGTCCTTGAAATTTTCTCACTACCATCTTCTCGACCTATCTTAGAAGGTGGCATATCTAAATCACGTTGTCCTTGCCTTTGACTTCCACCAGGCGCACCTCTCCTTTTTGCATGGAAAGCTCTCACTTGTGCCCTAGCAGTCTCTATCCTCAAGGCTTTCTCCAGAACCTCTGTGAATGTATTAATTTGGACCGCCGCTAAGGCTTCTTGTAATTCCACATTGAACCCTTGTATAAACCTTCGTACTTTCCTTGGTTCCGTGGCAATCAATTCGGGAGCGAATTTAGACAATTTGGTAAACTGGGTCTCATACTCAGTTACACTCATCAGCCCCTGACGGAGTTTAATGAATTCGTCCTCTCTCTTCTCCTGGACGATGGGTGGAAGGTATTTTTCGTTGAAGTCCCGTACAAAGTTTAGCCAAGTCCAGGCAGTTCCCTCTCTCTCCCACTTGGCCCTCACTACATTCCACCAAGCCCTAGCTGGCCCCTCAAACTGAAATACAGCAAATTGGACTTGTCTCTCCTCAGTATAGTTTAGGGCAGCAAAGATATTTATCATGGCCTCCAGCCATTTCTCAGCCTCATACGGGTCTGGCCCTCCTAAAAACTTGGGTGGGGAGAACTTCTGGAATCTCTCCAAGGCTCTATCTTGCCCCGAATCAGGGTCTCTAGGTTGATTTACAGAACCTTGACCCTGTTGCTCCACCAACCGAGTCAAAATATTAGTCATCTGTTGGATGGCAGTGGCCACCTGATCTCCCCCGGCAGTCTGGGGTTCAGGTTGCTGCTCAACCGCTGCCTCCCTCTCCTCTCTCGGTTCTGGCACCGGTTCCTGTGCTTGTTCACCTTCACGGCCTCGCCTAGAACCGCGTTCTCGGTTAGTTTTCTTGGTTCGACTTCTTTTATCCTCCATGTTTCGCAGCTAACCCACTTTAACAATATAACCAACTAATTAATGATAGAATATAACTACTAAGTAACTATAGAAATATAAACAACATAAAACAGAATATTGCAAGTCATAAACCCCTCTAAATCATAAAACAAGGCAATACAACACATTCGATCAAAACAAGTCACATAACTTATAGAGCATTAACCCTAGGTATCGCTCAGGCACTACACTTAATCAAGGCTCTAAACACGTGAATAAGAAGGATCCCAAATCCCATGAATATCTTCAATATTTTTCAAGTCCAGACTATTCGCATTCCCTGTGCCTTTGCTTTCGCAATCCAAACTTATCCCAATATTACGCGAGATCTTAACTTATCGTAAAGGTGTCACTCATTGGTATTCGGGGACAAGAATCCAAAAATATGATAATTCACCACTCAAGCTGGCCAGGCTCAAGAGCAAATCACCCGTATTAGAGATTCCTACCCAACATACATATCTAAGGTCCCCAACAATAGACAATTGTTCCATACTTAACAAGTCAATTCCCACAGTCCGAGAACCTTCTCCCGGCACGAGCTCAAAAGGAGCTCTGATACCATCTGTGACGACCCCACCTCCCCCTAAGGCGTACTAGAGGGTTTGGCGGACCGCCTGCCCAGCTCTCGCCAGGACTCACTCACTAAAATCATGTGCACACACCCCAAGCACCATTAATAATATCCGCAATCCCAGCTTATAATTTACATTGATAGAAACCAAAGTACAAAGTCTTGATATACTTAAACTAGTTCAAAATATATACAATCCAAGTACAAATGTTCCATTCGAGGAATAGCGCGAGTACAAAATCAAAATTCAAAACACAGTCTAAAGTAACTAGACTACGCTAGCCTTTACATCTCTTATGCCTCGCTCGTACCCCCTGTAAGGAGAACAAATAACGTGGTATGAGCTAAAAGCCCAGTGAGGTTCCAAATAGCAAATTGACCATTATTTATAAATACAAGTTTTCGATTTAGCAAGGTAACGAGCATGAAGAGTTCATAAAAGTGAGCAATAACACTTCAAGTAGCAATCTCAAAATGAGCGAGTATAAAAATTTTCATAAGAAACAATCATCCAATAAACAATAATCATTTCAAGCATAAGGATACGGATAGCTCTCAGGAGCCAACTTCCATTCATCATCAGGAGCTTGATCACGTAGTAGTTGACACTCCGTCAACTTTCAAGTAAAGGAACCGATCCAGTAGAACACCACTTAAACGACTCTCCGTCTACCGTTCAACCCCCAGCTGGGCCCAAAATCCTCAAGAACACGGGTGGTAATACTCGAGCATACCGATTAGTCGAGGAGATATCACTCCACTCGACAATACAAGAGACCCAGGGTTCGTTACCCAATCGACCAAGCCCTTGCCGGCTCGACTAGAGTAACTCGCCACAGGGTTTCTGGAATTCCAGGAAGTGCGCGCATCATAAACAAGTATATCAAGTCAATTGCAACAATAAACAAGTATATCACGTAAGGACAAGTGCGATAAAGTACACTCTTGCCCTAACAATTCACGCATGTGGCATGTAATCATATTGGCACGTATCAAGTACAAGTATCAAGTTCAATTCAGTATTTGAAAGCACTCACCAAAAGATATAGTGCCTTTACTGGTCACTTTCAGGTTATATTCCGAGTTCGGAGTCCAAATCTGCGATAAAACTCAGTTTGAGAACTTTGAAACATGACTAGAGTTCGAAACTTAGACGTTTCGTTCAATAAAATCAAGAATTTGAAATTCACTCGGATAGTAGTCGTGAAACACTTGCTCACTTTTTAAACGGTAAAACTTTGTAACATTTATACTTGAAAATGGCATGCGAGTCGAAAGTACAAGAGAAACATATTCCAAATAGTCATTATTTCATTTCTCAAGGGTACAAGCTCGGCCAAGTCCTTCCTTATATACCTCGGAACAAGAATACTCAAGTACCCTAGATGGTTCAAGCAGTAATCACTCTTAACCCTTACTCAAGTTGCAAGTAGTTCTCTAGTTTTCGAGCGTAAATTTGGGCAGCATGCCCTTTGTGTTTACCTAATTTTCCAGCCTTTTAGGCTTCATTGTTTTTCTCAAACACAACCCAACATTATACATCTCAGCCATTCATGTCAAGAGCTGTTCCATAGGCTCACAATATCATAATAATAAGATTCACAACAGTAGCAAGTACAGAAGTTCAATGTGGCACAAAACAGATTTGACGTACAAATGAGGAAATAACATATCCGAGGCTACGCTTATCGGATTGAGGCGTAACCTATGCCGTTTCGAAGCTAAGACACAGAGCTACAATGTTCATGAAGGTCACTTAGTCCAGTTTCTAATGTAAATTGGTCAAATTCTCCAATTACCAAACCAGAAATCAATTCACCGGCTGTTTAAATGCAGAACACTGTACTGGACATAACTCAGTGTACACAAGTCCGAATCAGGTGTTCTTAGAGGCATTTTAAAGCTACTTCAGAGCACTACAACTTTCATGTTTTGGTCCAGAGCTAAATCAGAATGGATCCTGGTCAAAAATCGTGATAAACTGGACTGAACTGAAGAAACGGACTACTGGGAAATTCTTAAAGCAGTAGGGGTATTTTGGACTTTTCACGTTCTGCGTTGCTCCGATTGAGCTGAAATTTTGTAGACACCTATAAAACACCATTCTCTACAATGTTCCTTCTTTGACCAAAGGCCAATTCGGCCTCTAACATACAGATACAATTTCGGACAGAATGCTTGGGAAATTTTCCAGAAATCTGGAATTTTTAGCTCTAAGTGTAGTTTCCTCAAATTTCTGGTTCCAATCACCACTAAACAACCTTATATAACTTTAATTGCAACATTCATGCATCATACATCAATTTGAGCAGAAAATCAGGAACCCTAGTTCATCGAATAAATTGGGGAAAACTACTAAAACATGCTCATCATCCATAATCTCACCATAAAATCAAGTTACTAGGCTTAATATAACAAGATTAGAAGTAAAACTTGGAGAGATAAACTCTCTTACCTTGAATAAAAGTCACCAAGAGTAGCACAAGCTCTCCCCTTCAAGAATCACACCACAACTCACTAGCTAGTCACTCAAGAACAAGTTTAATCGGTTTATTTTGTTTGATTTCTCCCTAAGTTGTTGGATTGAAGATGAAATGAAGGAGTTTTTTTTTTTCTTCTTGTTGTTCCTCCCCTCTCTCTCTCTCGGTTCTTATGCAGAAATATGGAGGAAGATGAGGCTTGGTTTGTCTTATATGGAAGTAAGAGGTTAAGGGTAATTGTGTCCACAATTTTTGGCCAACACTTGGCCTATTCTTGTCCACAAAATTTTTCTCTTTCTTTCCTTGTATTTGAGCCACAATTTCGGTCAAGCTATAATCATGAGGGGGAAGATATTTTGTTCAAGTTCAATAAATTTGTTTGGTAAGCAAAAATGGTGGTCAAGCGGTGCGTTCAATCGGTAATGCGCGGGACCCGCCGGTTCGCGCCGTTTTTCTTAAAAACACCCGTACTAGAGTTTTTACTTTCCATTCACTAACCTTATCTCATTGCTACTACTCACATATTATTTCTCACTTAAAAGTCACTTTTAATCATCAAATTGATCCTTGGCCAGTACCGAAAATTCATCCGGCGGAAAAATCACAAAACCCTAATTTTGCTCAAATCTTGAAACCGAAGTGTAAAACCTTATTTTCTAGGTTTATTTACTCTTATAGTTGAACAATTGGATAGTAGAGCTTTAATAAATAATAATTTTCAAATAAAAGGAAATTTTTAAGAAAACGTGAGGAATTTTCCAATTCCAGTAATTAAAATTAGGGTTTCAATTAAAATATGAGAGATTTAGGAAAACCGGTTAGTCACAAGTAAACTAGGGTTTTTGGCTACCATATTAGGGTTTCTAGTCTTTTTTTAAAACAAAATTAGGTTTTAAATCAAACCCAAAGAAATACACTTTAATATTTTCTTCACAAACAACCTCCTAATATTCGGGATATTACAAAATTAGGCTTAGGTCAAAACATGAAAGTTGTAACAAACGGTATAATGTGTACCCCAATCCGATAAACATAGCTCTAGTTGTGACCAAAATGCTATAAGATGTCAAATCTATTGTTAACTTTTTGTTCTCAAAACCGATTTCTGATTGTTTTATTAGATTTGTGTTGTAACTAGTTGATTTTGGAGCCTAATTGAAGGGCTATGTTGATAACATTGCTTGTGTGTGTTTTGGGGCTGAATTGAGAAAAAATAATGAAGCCATAAATGGCTGGAAAATAGGTAAACACAAAGGGCATGCTGCCCAAATTTTCACTCGAGAGTTAGGTATAGGTACTCGTGACTTGAGTAAGGATTCGGGAACGAATCTCACTTGGACCATCTAGGGTATTCAAGTCTTCTTTCATAGAGATATATAAGTTAGAATTCGGCCGAAACTTGTACCCTTGGAAAAATGAAAGTAACGACTAATAGAAATATATTTTCTCGTCACTTCGACTCAAACGGAGATTTCAAGGTTAATCACTTTAAAGTTTCAATGTTTTAAGTGCGAGTATGAGTTTACAGATATTTTCCAAATAAGTTTTAATTACGTGATTCTCGTTAAACGAAACGTTTAAGTTTCGAACTTTTGTCGATTTTCAAAGCTCTTAAACGATGTTTTATCGCAGATTTGGACTCCAAATCAGGAGTACTACCTGAGCGTGATCTGTAAAAGCACTACATCTTTGGTGAGTGCTTCCAAATATCTAATTGAACTTGACATTTGTGTTTAATACTTGACCAATGTAATCACATGATATAGAAGTGAATTAATAGGGCAAGAGTGTACTTTATCGCACTTGCCCTAATGTGATTTGTTCTTGTTCATCGATTGCAATTAACTTGCTATACATGCATATGAATTGTATCTTGCCTGGAATTCCAGAAACCCTGTGGCTAGTTAGTCGAGTCGAGCCGGCAAGGGCCTGGTTGATTAGATAACGAACCCTGGGTAGTTAGTGATATCGAGTGGAGTGTTATCTCCTCGACTAATCGGTATACTCGAGTATTACCACCAGTGTTTATTGTGGAGTTCGGGCCCGGTAGGGGGTTTGATCGGTGGACAGAGATTGGAGTTAAGTGGTGTTCTACTGGACTAGTTTCTCACTTGAAAGTTGACGGAGTGTCAACTACTAATCGATCAAGCTATGGTGGAGCTAATATAGGAGCAACTGTATCCTTACATGTGAAATGCGGAATATTTATTCTTTGACTATATGAAGTGTTATTACTTCATTCTTGACTTGTTTTGCCCGCTATTTCACTATCATGCTACTTTTACTTTATTTGATGGACAATTTGATATTTGGAACATCACTGAGCTTTAGCTCACTCCATTAGTTTTGTTTTCCTTACAGGGGTACGAGCAAGGCGTGAGACGTGTACAAACTAGCGTAGTCTAGCTGTTTTGAATTTTGACTTATACTCGCGCTATCACTCGATTAGGATGATTTGTACTTGTACTTATGTGAGAATTGAGGGCCTTTGTCTTATTCGGAAAATTGGTATTGTTTGTATCTCTTGTGGTTTAGTTTGAAGTACAATTAGATTTACGGATTTTTGGATGTAATATTTGAGATTTGTATTGTACTTCAATTGAGAACTGAAGCGAACGACTGAGTCCCGGCGAGAGCTGGGCAGGCGGTCCGCCGAGCCCTTTGGTTCGCCTTAGGGGGAGGTGGGATCGTCACACTTAGGTACCTCTTCTCACAGAAGGAATTGAACATGAGGCAACGACGGTGGATGGAATTTCTGGAAGATTACGATTGCACAATCAACTACCATCCGGGGAAGGCAAACGTGGTAGTCGATGCCTTAAGTCGTCAGATTCAAATAGCAGGGTTGAAGATCAAAGAGTGGAATTTGTTAGAATCCGTTTGTGAGTGGAAACCCTGCCTTGGGAGTCATAAAGTGAGTTTTGGCAATGTTAAAGTGACCTCCACTCTACTGGAACGCATTAAAGAAACACAAAAGGAGGATTTGATGGTACGGAAGTGGGGAGAGAAAGGGGGAAAAGGAGAAACAACTGATTTCAACTTTAGTCCTGAGGGTATTTTAAGATACCGGAACCGAATAGTGGTGCTGAAGGATGAATCATTGAAAACGGAGATTTTAAAGAAAGCCCATCGGTCCAAGTATACAATCCATCCGGATAGTAGCAAGATGTATCAGGACCTCAAAGGAACCTATTGGTGGGACAATATGAAGAAGGAAATTGCTCTATACGTGCAAAAATGTCTCGTTTGCCAACAGGTTAAGATGGAGCATGAAAAACCATCGGGCTTGTTACAACCTCTTGAGATACCTGAGTGGAAGTGGGAAAACATCACAATGGACTTCGTTTCAGGTTTGCCACGAACACAATGAGGACACGATGCCGTTTGGGTGATCATCGATCGATTAACCAAGTCGGCCCATTTCTTGGCCGGCTCCGATTTTCATTTTTTTTATTTGTAATTTTGACTTGTTTAAGCGCGATTGTATGTTCCGAAACGTTTTAGATCGCTTTAAACTGTCCTGTTAGTCCTGGCGAGAGTTGGGCAGGCAGTCCACTAACCCCTTTGGTTCGCCTTAGGAGAAGGTGGGGCTATCACACATTCCACGTTTTTGTTTTCCTTAACAGGGTTTGAGACCAAGAGCCCTCGTAAATAGTGCTAGATTATTTTCTTTTGGAAACTTTAAGTTGTATTACAGCAGATGGCTGTAGTAAATATTTTTTTTGGGTTGTATTAAGCTTGAGAGTTGATTAATTGTAAGTGTGAGATATTTTGGAGTACTTTAATTATGTACTGAAGTTATTTGAAGTATTCTGAACTTTTGAATTGTGGATTGTAGTGAGTCCTGGCGAGAGTTGGGCAAGCGTCTCACGGATACCCTTTGGTTCGCCTTAGGGAGAAGTGGGGGCATCACAGTTGGTATCAGAGCTTAGGCTTTAGATCTTGTAGTGTATCGTAGGCTTAAAAGTTTAGGGTGCCAGACTGTGGGACTGGTTTGAAAGTTAAGTGACTATTTGTAGGGATAAAAATCAGAGCCGTTTCGCATGGTCTCTGCGTGGGGTGAGTTTGGGCCAAGTGATGTTATGATCCTTATTATGTGAATGAGTAAAGGCTTAAGTGCTCTTCTGGAAATGTGAGCTATAAATCATGAATGCGATAGGTATAAACCCTTTATCTTGATATTTGAGGAAATTTGATATGTATGTTGGGTAGGAATCTCGAATGTGGTGATTTACTCTTGAGACCGGTCGGCTCGAATTATAAATTACCTTATTTCAGATTCTTGTACCCGAGTACTTGAGAGTTGAGGGCAATCCTAAGGATTTGAGATCTCCATTTGTGGGAAATAAGAATGAATCGATATTTTACGTGAATAGTTACAGGAAACCAATAATTGTTTGGCTATAACAGTACAATAATTAAGAGTGGGACGTGGAGAAGACCGTATCCCAAAAAATCCTTATGTTGGGATTGAAGTTGAACATGTTAGGAAACGGGAATCATTTAGTTTCAATTAATCTAGTGAAGCACTACTTGTGATCTTTCGTAGTGGGACGATGGGAGTAGAACTTAAGAGTTTGTGCCTTAGAGATGGATGCACTTTTGATAATCACTTATTCATTTTTGTTTATTGACTTTGACTTGGTATGTATTTTACTTGGCTTGTTTGTGACCTCTTGATTCGTATTATAACTTTTGATATATGTAAAGAATCATGCTCCTAATTCTAAATGTATTTGTAACTTGTATATGCTTTAAGTTCTTCTATGCCTAATTATTCCTTTTCTTATGCCTATAGACTTATATTAAGTATGGCTCGGTAAGGACAATGAATGGATTGTGATGTGGGTGGGTTTAGGCAACCCGCACTCTTGAGAAAGAATGATGGCCGGTCTTATATAATCCAATGGGATCTTAGTGATAGATATGAATCGGAAATGAACGAGAAGATTAGATCTACCAGTGATATAAAAGATTGATCTAGTTGGGTACCTAGAGAGGTTCTCCCTTGTGCAATTTTAATAATTGTTCTACCGTATCTTGTGGTTGGTCCTGTGGACATGTTTCAACCTTTTATGAATGTTTGAACTTTTGAAGTATTTCGTTGGTTATTTGTGAAGTGACTTGATGTGAGACCCCGAAAATTTTTTTATTTTCTAGGCATTTATTTTAGGCTTTTGGGCTTAATTTTAGTGTTTTCCTTAATATGTGCATTACAAGGAAGTGGGATAAGCTTGAAAGGGGCACATGTTGCATTTCTATTGGAAGTTGGACTTTTGACCATTTTCTTTACCTTTCCTTATAATCAATTTTGACCCAAAAATTTCCTCATTTTCTCCTCCTCTTGGCCGACCATCATAGAGAGAAGAAGAGAGAAAACTTCCAACCTTGGTTCTTCATTTCTTGCTAAAATCTTGGAATCTAACCATTCATCTCCCAAATTTCTCCATAAAACCTACTTGCTAGGTAGAATTGAAGTGCTTGGTGGTTTTGTTTGGAGGGAAAGACTCGCTTCTACCTTGTATCTTGTGTTTGTAAGGTGAGTGGTTAAGGAATTGTTCTTTGTTGGTTATGACGTGAAATTAGTAGGTGTTAGTAGTTAAAGATGCAATTTTATGGAGTATTTCATGAATTATGGTTGAGTTGTCTAATTTTTCTATTTCTTGGGAATTTTTCTGTTTTATATAGTTAGCTGAGGTATGAGAGCCTTATATTGAAGAGTTTAGAGCCTTTATGTGTTAATGGACGTTGATTGCGGAAAATTTCCGCTTTTGTAAGAAAATTTCAGTTTTAGGGTTTTATATTTGGGACTTTTCTATGGTTTGCCTTGAGCCTATGTTGATTTACTTTTGAGGGTAATAAGACCCTAATGAGGTGAGTGGATTGACCTATAAGCTATGTAGGTGTGTGTGATAACCTGGATGATGAATGATAGGTTGGAAATGTGAAAATCCAAGGGGAAATGCTGTCCAAGGTTATAGAGAATTGGTAATCTTGAGTTGGGAATGATTTTGGATCAAATTGAAGAGGGTTTGGGATTACTCATACCTAACACCACTGTCACTTCATTTTACTTTTGAGTGATAGCATACTAGTGGATCATTATAACGATTTGACCCGTAATCGAGTCTCAAACATGCTTTTCTTGCTTGTTTAGGTCGTACCGGTGATCCGGGGCCTACGTTCGACACGAACGTGTGAATTGCTTGATTTCTTCGGTGAGTGTATCGTTATATGGTCTTTTATACTTGTTATGTGACTTGAATGACTTGAATGGGACGAGAGTGTACTTTATCGCTCTCGATCTCTTATTTGTATTACTGTTACTATTTGACTGTGAAATTGTATATGTGCCTGATTGAAAGTTTGCTAGAGCTATGCCCGATTATTACTGGGAAATCTGAGTTCATTCCCTTAGGTCATTATTCGAGTCGAGCCGGCAAGGGCTTGGGCGAATCGATAACGAACCTTGGCGTCACTATGAGTTGAATGGAGTGTTAACTCCTCGACCATATGGTATACTCGAGTATTACCTTTCGTAACTGTGAGGTGTTCAGGCTCGGTAAGGGGGTGAACGGTGGAAGGAAATGGTGTAAAGAGGAGTCTACGGTCTTGTTTTCTCTTCAACGGTTGACGGAGTGTCAACGGGTACGATCAAGTACGGCAATTGAAAAACGGCTCTTGAGGGCCGACCGTATCCTTTTATATGTGGTTGTTATGATGAAAGCATTTGTGTGTTTGTTGGCCATGCATAGTGTACTTGTGAATTTTGGTACCTCACGAGCGTAACCTCACCCCCGTTGTTTTGTTTTCCTTACAGGGACATTTTCGGAACCAAGTTTTTGAGAAAACGAGTTGAGCTAGTTAGGCATTTTGTTCTTTTGAATAGCTCCTCGATTGTTTTGGAAACCCTTGATATATTCGAATTCAAGTATACTTTTGAGTGTATGTTGTAAATGTGGGATCAATAATTGTACTTCCTCATATGTATATGATATGGATATGTTATGGCATGTATACATTAAGTTGAGGATTAACTGCTCTACGTGTTTGACTTGATTTGAGACGAGTACCGAATTTGACCGAGGAAGGAAAGTGAGGTTACTGTTCACCAAATCCGGCCAAGAATCCGGCCAAATTCTGGCCGGATACAAGGCCGGATATGCAAGGGAGGAAAAAAAAATTTTGGGTTTTCGCCTCTGGCCGTAATCCGGCCAGAGCAATCCGGCCGGATTACCGGCCGGATTGGCAGGGGATTTTGAACCCCTTTGGAGTTGGCCACTGCCTCATATCCGGCCAAGAATCCGGCCGGAAATCCGGCCAGATTCCGGGCGGATAGTGACTTGGCCGTTACTGTTCATCCGCGGCAAACTTTTGTTTTTCATTTTCTTGACCGTTTTAAGTGCTGGAGCGCTATAAATTCATACGTAGTGATATTTATTGGAGAGGAATGACTTCATACGTGTTGATCGCTAGTTTTTTGAATTTTTCCCCTCGAACAAAAAGGGGTGTTTTGTACGTTCTGGGTCCGTAGTCCTGGTGAGAGCTGAGCAGGCGGTCCGTCGAACCCTTTGGTTCGCCTTAGAGAGAGATGGGGCTGTCACAGTTGGTATCAGAGCCCAGGTTTGAGTTAATCTGGGCAAATTCGGACTTGATTTTGAGATTTGGTGAATATTGTGCTAGAAAATGCGTTAGTTCTATTGTATTGTTTGAGTGATCACTCATGACTCTCTTATAGGTATGGACGGAGCTAGTGGGAGTAGAGGTGAGCTGCCGCAAAGACGATATCGTTTTATCGACTACTAGGAGAGACCTGGAGGTTCGATTCGGTTATGGTATACCGCAAGCCGCACCCAAAGTTGTGTTCGTTGTCAGAGGTACTCCTATGCCGATCATGTGGTCGTGGTGGTGCTTCAAGAGAGAAGGAGGCTTCGACGCGCGGCTGCCCAGGATCACACTGAGATCCTTAGACTGAGAGGCGTCCTTAGGATGCAAGCCGACCGAATTGCGGAGCTCCAAGACGATTTAGTCATGGAGCAAGAGCGAGTGAATGCTCTTCGAGAGCAGTTGCATGTAGTGGAGGCTTCGGGTGTTGGGGCACCTGGAGAAGGAGTCACGCCCAGTCCTAGTCATAGGGGTGAATCCGTAGGCTCAGTTGGGAACTAGGTTAAGTTCCTTGAACCGTGTTTTGACCCTGGGTGTAGGGGACCTGGGAAGATAGGTCGTTGTTATCTGTTTGGCCTTTTCCTAGGGTGTATAGTGACTTTTGGAAAATCCCGCTTTGTTTGAGGGGATTTTTTTGTACATGTTTGACTGAACTACTGTATAACTGCTCTGTGTTATATGAATATATGTTCTATGTGTTTCTATCCTTTATGTGGTATTTGATTGAATAATTGTCTGTGCTTATTAGTATGTGAAGGGTTATCTGCTTTTCTAATGCTATAATTGTGCCTCGACCCTAGATTGACCTAAATCAATGGAAGGCACTCGTAGTGGCCGAGGCCGTGGACGTGGGGGTAGGCAGCCCACGACTGAACGGGATACGGGGACCGCTATGCCCGAACCAAATCCTAAACCCCAAATTGATCCCAACATTCAGGTAGCCGCTGCTATCCAGCGGATGACTGATCTCCTAGCCCAGATGGTGCAACAACAGGGCCCCAACCCTAATCCACCAGTTGGTAACCCCAGAAATTTTGGAAATCACGTCGAGAGCGAGGATCGAGCTCTCGAACGGTTTCAAAAATTTTCTCCACCCAAGTTTTTTGGAGGGCCCGATCCGGACGTGGCCGAGCAGTGGCTGGAGAAGATGATAGATATTTTTGCCGCCCTACACTACTCGGAAGAAAGGCAAGTTACTTTTTCGGTCTTTCAATTAGAAGGGGCCGCTCACTCTTGGTGGAACATTATTCGGACCAAGTGGGAGAGAGAACAGACACCAAGAACATGGGTGAATTTCGTAAGAGAGTTCAATGCTAAGTACTTTCCGCCATTGGTCCAGGAGAAGAAGGAAGACGAGTTCATCCGACTTCGCCAAGGCACCCAATCTGTGGCTGAATACGAGAGCTAGTTTATCCGCTTGTCCAAATTCGCTCCTGAACTTATTTTAACTGAACAAAGGAAGGCGAGACGTTTCCTTCAGGTTTAACGTAGAAATTCAAAAGGATTTGGCCGTGGCCCAAATCATCACCTTTAGTGATGCCGTTGAGAAAGCTTTACGATCTGAGAATGCCAGACTTCAAGTGAGGAATTTTTAAAATAGAAAACGTGGAGCTTCCGGCAGTAGCTCAACTCAAGGGATAAGAGTACCCCTCCCAAATTTGGAAGGGGAGCCAAAGGGAGACAGTTTTCGGGTACGGCAAGAGGGACTCCACCCCGAGGTGGCCAAACGGGACGAGGCCGGCAGAGGAGTGCCTCACAAGGAAGTTCGGCCACCGTTTCTCGTGGCCCGTGTAACTTCTATGGGAAACCAAATCACATGAAGGATGACTGTTGGAGGAAGCAGAACAAGTGCTTACGCTGTGGGAGTGTGGAGCACCGGCTCGCCAGTTGTCCGGTCCAGTCACGAGAAGTGAGAGGAACTACTCAGTCGTTTCAGTCGTCGAAGGCTACCTCAGGTCAGTCACGGGTAGAAGGAGCAAAATCGAAGGTGTTGACTCGAGTATACTCCATCGAGCAACATCCAGTTCCTGACTCGGCAGAGGTGGTGGAAGGTACGATCCTTGTCTTCCACCGCCTAGCTAGAATTTTGATAGACCCTGGTGCCACCTATTCCTTTGTTAACCCTAAGTTTATGTGTGGAATCGATATAAACCCTGTCAATCTACCCTATAAGCTAGAAGTTAGTACTCCTACGGGGGATCAATGTTTGATTTCTAGCAAAATGTATACAAATTGTGAAATGTGGGTGGGAGAGAGAAAGTTGTTGGGGAATTTGATAAGTTTAGCCATTAAGGGGTACGATGTGATATTGGGCATGGATTGGTTGGCTCGATATGATACCCAACTAGACTGTAAGAGAAAAATAGTAGAATTTCGTATCCCTGGGGAGACAACTTTGAGATTAGATGTGAGGGGTAGTCTAGTCTCATCTGCTATGATTTCGGGAATTCGGGTTAGGAAACTACTGAGTAGATGGGCACAAGGGTTCCTAGCTTTTCTCATTAACACTCCTACCGATAAACTGAAAATAGAAGATGTTCCAATAGTGAGTGAATATCCCGACGTATTTTCTGATGAATTAGTGAATCTACCTCCGGAAAGAGAAATTGATTTTGAAATTAACCTATTACCAGGGACTTCTCCTATCTCCAAGACTCCCTACCGAATGGCACCTGCTGAACTCAAAGAGTTGAAGTTGCAATTGCAAGACCTTCTAGAGCGGGGTTTTATTCATGAGAGTGGATCACCTTGGGGGGCACCTGTTCTCTTTGTTAAAAAGAAAGACGGGACCTTGAGACTGTGTATCGATTACCGAGGGTTGAACAACGTGACCATTAAGAATAAGTATCCACTACCCCACATTGATGAGTTATTTGATCAGTTGCAAGATGCGATGGTCTTCTTGAAACTAGACCTCCGACAGGGATACTATCAATTGTTGATTAGGAAGGAAGATGTGCCTAAGACTGCCTTCAATTCTCGGTATGGGCATTACGAGTTCGCTGTGATGCCTTTTGAGCTGACTAATGCCCCTGCCGCTTTTATGGACCTTATGCATCGGATTTTCAAATCCTATCTGGACCGATTTGTCGTTGTCTTTATCGATGACATTTTGATTTATTCAAAAACCCGTGAGGAGCATGTGCAACATTTGAAAGAGGTCTTACAAACCCTGAGGCAGCACTGTCGCTCCCCACTTTTTGAGGTGTGAAAGTAGTGTATGGGATATGTATGTGAACGTGTGTGAAAGTGAAAATAAAAGGCCGTGGGATTGCGAAATGCGACGGTTTGGCCAAACAAAGGGTTTTAGATAGAAAAGGAGTCGCCACTTGGTATAGAGTTAGGGTGTACCAAGTCACCCAAAAAGTGATTTTTTTTTAAAGAAAAATAAACAAACCCTTTTTAAAGAATTTTTTAGGTCTACGTAACCAAAGAAAGGGATCGGGGGTCACATTTGATAAGGGAGAAGGCAAAGGCAAAGCCTAAGGCACTCCCTTACCCTAGCCAAAGCTAGTTGCGTGACTTAGTCCTTCTTTTCCTAATTCTTCTACCCAAAATATGTGTTGCATGTTGGATGTGACTAATGGATATGAAAAAAAATGCAATCCTAAATCTAAAATGTCTCTTATGAGGCTTTTTGGTCCCAATCACATGAGTTGTGATGGCCAATAAGGAAAACTCTCATAGAGGTCACGGGTAATGCAAATGAAGACCCAAATATAAGTGCAAGTGTGAAAATGTAAGAAGAATGCAAAATAAAATAAAAATAAAAATACAAATGTAAGTGCAAGTGTGTAAATGTAAGAAAAGTGCATGTGTGCAAATGTAAGAAAAGTGCATGTGTGCCAATTGAGAAAATAAAGGTGTTTGTGTGCAAGTGGATGAAAATATGGTATAATAGTAGTAAATGCATATAAGTGCAATTGGGTGCAATTTGTAAGGTAGAAAATAAATAAGTGATAGGGAAAGAAGAAAAATGTGCAAACATTGTGAGAACCCTGAAAATGCATATATAAATAACATTTCATATGTCATTTGCACTTCTTTTATTTCTTAATAATTCCTAGCATTACTTTTACTTGTTTGCAATTAAGTACGTAAAAACAGGTTTATGTGAAAAATAATATAAGTTTCCTAAGTTATGAAATTTCTTGGTTTTGCTAGACTAAGTTAATATCTTTTAGAGCTAGATTAAATTTTTCGTATTAACATAAAATGTTAGATTTATATATATTGATCAAACTTGATGTTAATAGTTTAATTAATCAAACAAGAATGTTAAGCGTTAAAAGGAACCTTAATACTAATTTGTAATTAATAAATTTTAGACAAAAACGATATAAGTATCTTAAGTATACTTAGGACATAAGAATTTCGATAATTAAAGCCTTGCAAGATTAGCATGTCATTAGGCGATCAAATTATATTTGGGATTAATTTTTGGAATCAAACTAGAATCAAGGACTTAAGTGTTTGTTAGGAGGAATGTGAAAAGACTAAACTACCCTCCACTACACCACAACCATTCCATGCACAGCCAAACAACTCCTCGGACAGCATGATCAGCCACCACCCCAGCCGGCCAACCGCATCCTTCACCACTTCAACACACCACCACCCTAGCTGACCAACCGGCATCTTCACCACTGCAGTACACAATCTCTGCTAACACTCAACCTCTTCTCCTAAACCGGCACCATACACCTTTCTCTCCCTTTCATATCTCAAGCCACAATCTCATTTCCTCTCCACAAACACATTCCCTCTCTGTCTCGCTATCATTGACAAAGAAGAACGCGAACTGCAATCTTCTTTCTGTTTTGTTCTGTCCGTAAGCTGGAGTGAAGGCAGAGAGAAACCGTGAGCAAGCTCCACACATTCTGCACCTCCATTGCACCCAACTTCACGACTGCGACACCACCAGCTGATGAGCAACCCTAGGGGAAGACCCTCCTAGAACCTCCCAATCTTGTAATTATCAGAGTTGGATCGTTTCTCCCAATGAAAATTGAACTCGATTGTTCCCATGAACTCAAGACCTCTGACACACAAAGGCAATCAGCAACCTTAAGCAAATAATGATGGATGAAGAGACACCACGATTAGGGAACAAACTAATCGATAAAGTCAGATTAGAATCCTAAGCCATGAACTCAAGAATTCAAGAGTAAGTTCGATTAAGAACTTGAAAGGAAAATTCCTCACGATTTCTGGTTGTAAAATATTCTGTCCCTCCTCATACAAGAGGCGCCTTTTTTATAGGCTAAAACTAGGGCAAAATCCGGCCCACATAAACCTGAAAGAAATTCGGTCCGCATAAAGAGCTTAAAGAGCCAGCTCTTTAAAACTTTCCGATAAGGCCCAATAAGTAATAAAATACTTAACGCCTAACAACTACTAAACTAGACAGTCTTAAAACAACTACCAACTAAACTAACAAGTATGAGATCATTCCTTCACTTCAAACGTACAAGTGAACAAAGTAACGTCATGGTCCATCAAATCTTCAAACCTAGCTTGCTCCTTGCTTGTATGGTGAATGATCAAGGCTCGTAAAGCTTCCTTCACTTTCTTGGATCTTGATCTTGTCATCGGACCACCAATATTGATTAAAGGATCCTTGACCCAAGGCTGAAGTTATTTATTGCACACCCGTATCCGTATCATTCCCTCTTTCCTCGAAAAGATTCGTCCTCGAATCTTCAAAGTCTCCTCTTGAAAGTGATTTGTCCACAAATCGATGGTGCGCTTAAAGGACAGCAATGTTGGAAATAGATGAATGACTACGAGCCATGTTGCATGTCGTTTGGTCAGCTTCGGGAAGCTCTCAAACAAGGACATGCGCCAAGATAGGAAAGAACTTGTGTAAGGCGTGTGAAAATCCCAAGTGGCAATCCAAAACTCTCTAATTAGCCTTTGGTCATGAATCTTCACATTGACACCTTGATTGTGCAAAGATGTAAAATCCAGCACTAGTTGATATTGATTTGAATCATCTTGCATGGATAAATTGAAAGCAACTTGTTGCACGGATGAGGCACTAAACAACTCGTGGAGGACAGCTTTGGGATCTTGCGTGACACACAATTTCTCATCTTCCAACATATAAGGTAGCAAACAATTGAAGTCCACTTCATGAGGATTACTCGAACTAGCACAAGTTGAAGTTGACAAATTGAACACTTGGCCACCAGCTTTTGGCTGTGTGAATAAGCATGAAAGATCACCACCTTTAGTTGGAATAAGCACAAAATCAGGTTGTAAGTCTTGAATCAAAACTGAAAAATTTTGGACAGCTTTACAACCTACAAAAACAAAATAACCTTCAACCTGAAACAAATTAGAAATTGGATAAAGAAGTAATGGTACATCATCAACTAAATGGTAAGAAGGTAGAGAACAAGGTTTAAGTGTGAATACTCCCTTTGCCACTTCATTATTCCTTCCACCAATTGATTCAACTTGAGAAGACATTGCTAGCCTTTTACACTTTCTTTCAAAATCTGAATAAGAAATACAAGTGTTAGGATGGAAATTATACTCAAAAGAAGGTAAAGATGATGAATGAGCCATAGGTAGTAAATGAGAGTCAAAGTTTGGAATTCTCCCTTCATGGTTGGTTTGAATTGATTCCCCTTTGGTATGGACAGATTTGAATTGAAATTGTTCCCTGGGGTGATCCCAAATAGATTTAATTCCTAAAAGACAAACTCCATGGAAACTAGTGAATTGCACAAGTGACTTTGGAATGGAGCATGGCATGACTAACTTCACTTGACGTTGCTTAATCTGCACAAATGAAGAAACACTAAATAAAGCAAAGGTAAGTTCGTTAGGAAAACAATAAGCCCTCACATATTTGCTCAAAATCAGCTCACTTTCTCTTTTTTCTTCCTTTTTACCACTCATCTCATCAAATTTTTCCATCTCTTTAGCTAGCTTAACGCTCTCGATTGTTTTCTCATTATCAACCTCCTCAACAAATGGTTCAATAGGATGAGATACTCCTTTGTTGGGAATATGGTCAGCTACCTCCTTCTTAGAAAACTCACTTTGATAGCATCCATTTGACTCCATTTGTTTTTGGTGTAGAAGACGTTGATATGTCTCCCAAAATGACTCTGCATGAGGTGGTTTGTGAGAGCCCGTAAAACCCTAATATTTTTTCCTAGGGTTTATTCCTCCTTAATTGCTTGTTTTTGCATTTTCTGGCTTAGAAATATTTTCTGAGAGGATTTTATGAGCAGTTATAGTTTTAAGATGATTTTTCTAGCATTAGAGAAATTTTAGAAAATTAAGAGTAAATGGTGGACGTGGGACCCACTAGTGCGATAAGTTCGAAAAAATTCGGCCAATAAGGTTAAGTTTCGGATACTGTTAAAAATTTATCGGGTGTTAAGAGATAAGTGGTGTGTGTGAAGTGATTGATGTGAGAGAGAAAAGAAAGATAGGAATGGATTTATGGAGGTGACACATGTCACTTTCTTATTGGTTACCTTTTTAGAAATACTATTCACAAATTTGACTTTCTTGACCAAAGGTTAAATATCTCAAAAATTACAAAAAAACTCACTCTTCTCTCTTCCCTCTTGGCCGGCCATCCCAAGCTCCACAAGGAAGAAAGCTCTTCAAATTTTAAGCTTCCACTTGGTGCAAATCAACCAAAATCAATTGTTTCCATCCATTTCACTCCATAGGAACTTTGCTTCTAGTGTTAATAAGTGTATTGGTGAGGTTTGTTTGAAGATCAAAGGTGTCCAATATCCCTCTCTCTCTTGTTTCTTGGTAAGTGAAGCTTGAAACACCCTACTACCTCTAATGATGCTTAATTAGTGCTTAATGGAGGCATGAGAGTTGAAATATATGATTTGTTTCTTGATTTGGTTTGTTTTGGTGAAGTTTTTATTTTATTGGGAATTTTTCTGGTTTAATATGATCTTGATGTTGGGGGCTTGTATGATGAATTGTAATGGTTGGAAATGGCTCTAGTGGATGTGAAATGTGGTTAAATGCAATCAATTTTGGATTTGGTGTGAAATTGGAAAAGTTAGGGTTCTTGAACCCCAAATCTGTCCGGTTTTAGATCACTGGGTTAGAGGCCGAATTAGACTTTGCTCAAAACATGAAAGTTGTTGGTATTGATGTGATGTAGATGCCTGTAACATTTCAGGTCATTTGGATTAATGTGGAATGAGATATGACGAAATTACTGTAGCTGTTCTGATTTGGACAGAATGCGAAAACTGCGATAGTAATTGGCCATTTTGACTGGAATTGGTATGGATTTTGGATTTGGTGTCTTCTGATGAATTGTAGCTGAGGGTCTTAGCTAACATATGCCTTTGGAATTTCGGCATTTTGACTTGTATGGACTGAGATATACCGATTACAGTTTTCTGTGTTTTGCAAACCTGTTTTGGTAATTCTGGTATAGTATTTGGCATTTTCGACCTAGTTAAGCTAGGAACTGGATTGAGTGGTCTTCTACATTATTGTAGCCCTGTTTCATAGCTTCGAAACGGTGGGTCTTACACCCCCATCCGATAACTGTAGTGAAATTGACGCCATTACCGCATAATGAGTGTAAAACAGTTTTCTAGTTGGGGCCAAGACTAAGGCCATTTTCTAAATTCTGGTTTGCTATTATGCTCATTTATGTATATGAAACCCTATTGGGGTTGTGTTTAGCGTTGCTATATGACTCGTTATCGAGTCTCATTGTATGTGTTATATGTTCTAGGGCTTGAAGGTAGTGCACGACGGCTTGGTGATCGTGGTACATGAAATACCACTTACTTGCTTGGTGAGTATACCACTCACTAAATTGTTACTATGTGGCTTTGTTAAATGTTTATGTGATGCCTTGAAGTCTTACTTGCATATTGGAATTGATTAAGGTGAGGGTGTACTTGACCGCCCTCACCTCTTTTGATATTGTCACTGAATGGCTACCGTTTTATTGCATTACTGAACTTGATATATTGGTTGATGAATTCCATTTCATGGAAACTGAATTGATGTCGTTTGGATGATGTCCAACGGCCTTACTGCATTACGGAGCTCAACCCCGTTTGGTAGTCAATTGGATCGAGCCGGCAAGGGCTTGGTCGTTAAGATTGAATTGCCACGGGGACTGTACTGGGGAACCTTGTGGTAATGAGACCCTTGGTTCCGGTAAACTCGAGTATTACCACAAATATTACTGAATGGAGTGCGGGCCCGGTTGGGGTATGATAGGTGGAAGGAATGGAAGTAAAGTGTGGTCTACGGTTTGGTACTTTTAACATTGACGGAGGGTCAATGGGGTTGGATCAAGATTACAAGCGTGGAATTGGGCTCTTGAGAGCCAACCGTATCCTTTTACCGTTTTGCTTTAACGCTTATTTGCGTACTTCAAATGAAAGTTCATGCTTATGTGACTTTGATCGCTTATTGGGTGGTATACCACTGGGCTTTAGCTCATTCCGTGTTATTTGTTTTCCTTACAGGCAAATGAGCATTTTTGGAAAGGTCATGATAGTTGAATGCAAGTTGAGCTCTTGTACATGTATTTTGATTAGCTCCTTGAGGGTGTTAACCCTAAGTGTATGGTTTCCCTTAATGGATGGCTTGTATTGGCCTAAATGCACTTGTATGATCTTATGAGATAACTTGTACGCCATTTGGCTTGTAAATGCTGATTTCCAATGTATATATGTGTTTGGACAATGTTTGGTTGGATTTCGGAGTGCCACGACTTTCATTTTTTTTATTTTGTGATTTTGGCTTATTTGCGAGTATTGCAATGTTCGGAACGTTATAGATTGACGTAAACTGTACCGTTAGTCCTGGCGAGAGCTGGGCAGGCAGTCCGCTAACCCCTCTGGTTCGCCTTAGGGGAAGGTGGGGCTGTCACAGGTGGTATCAGAGCCTAGGTTTGAATTAGCCTGGGTGTTATAGGAATGCTTGATCTGAGGGTTTATTGTTTATGGTTTTTAAGCTTATTGATTCTTATTTTTACACTTTTGGTGTAGGATGGACAGTTCCAGTGGACCTAGTGATGGCCCTGCGGTCAAGCGACCCCGTGTAGCGCTCCCGATGATTAAGTACCAGATCCGGCCAAAGGGGGCCGTTATTCGTTGGAGCCCGTCTAACCGTCTTCGGCGGTGCGCGTGTAAGGAGAAGTATGCTTACCCGAATGCCCTCGTTTTGGCAGTAGTGAAGGAAAGAAAGGAGCTGGCAAAGGCTAATGCCAAGCTTGAAGTTGAGGTGAATCAGTTAAAGGCGGCCAACGAGGGGCAAGCCAAAAGAATAGAGGATCTGAAGTACGATGTACTAGAGGAGGAGGATAGAGTCGATGACCTCTGTGCCCAGCTGAGAGAGGCGCGTGAGCGCGAGTCTAAGAGGGCTCGGAAGGTGAGGACTCGAGCCGCTGCAATCCTGAACCTCTGTGCCGAGGTGGTGGAAGGAGTGAGCGATAAGGACTCCTGTGCAGGGTCTGAGGCTAGGGTTGGATCCACTCCGTCGAGTGGGTCTCATAGCTCATCTTCGGGCTAGGTTATGACTTCTAGAGTTGTTATAGATAGTTTTGGTCTTGTGTATAGGACGGATAGGGATAGAGCCTTAGCTAACCGTTTTGGATGTAGAGTTAGCTACGTGTAAATTTCTTTTGATAGGCCTATCCTCAGGTGGATCTTTTGTGTACGTACGTGCTTTGGCCGTACTTGACTGACTGCTTGTATATATGTTTGGCTTGTATATAGGTGTGCTTGTGATCTTGTTTGAAATGCATTGTTATGTGCTAAGTGAAAGTTATTGTGTTACTTACCTGCTTTATTACTGCTTTGGTTTAGTACTTTTGCCTAGACCGAGTGAACTTATGGAAGGAACACGAAGTGGTCGGGGACGTGGGCGCGGTGTTAGGCAACCCACACCAGTTAGGGAAACGGGGGAAGCTTCTACTGGACCGAATCCTGAACCCCAAATAGACCCTAATGTGCAAATAGCTGCTGCTATGCAGCAAATGACCAACCTACTTGCACAAGTAGTGCAACAACAGGGCCAAAACCCAAACCCTAACCCCGGAAACCCTGGACATCATAATGAGAGTGAAGATAGAGCACTAGAACGTTTCCAAAAGTTCTCTCCGCCAAAGTTTATTGGGGGACCCGACCCTGACGTCGCCGAGAAGTGGCTTGAGAAAATGGTTGATATATTCGCGGCCCTACACTACCCGGACGAACGGCAGGTGACTTTTGCCATTTTCCAACTCGAGGGAGCTGCCCGTTCCTGGTGGAACGTAATTAGACAGAAATGGGAGCGAGAGCAGACACCAAGGACGTGGGTGAACTTCATTCGGGAATTTAATGCCAAGTTTTTCCCTCCTCTAGTCCAGGAGAGGAAGGAGGACGAGTTTATCCGGCTCCGGCAAGGGGCTCAGACTGTGGCGGAGTACGAGAGCCAGTTTACCCGCCTGTCCAAATTCGCGCCTGAATTAATCATGACTGAGCAACGACGCGTGAGGCGCTTTATTCAGGGCTTGAACGTTGAGATCCAGAAGGACCTTGCGGCGGCTCAAATTACCACGTTTAGCGAGGCTATGGAAAAAGCCCAACGAGTGGAAAGTGCACGGCTACAGGTCCGAAACTTTCAGGCCAAGAAGCGTGGCTTTCCTGGGAGTACGTCTGGACAGGGTGAGAAGAGCACTCCCTCTAAGTTTGGACGGGGCATGGGTGGTGGTCGACAGTCCGGATCAGGCAGAGGGACTCCGTTCAGGGGTGGTCAAGCTGGGCGAGGACCGAGGGGAAACGTTCAGAGTAGCTCGGCTTCTGCACCTCGCGGTCCCTGTGGGCACTGTGGAAAGACAAACCACACCGAGGACAATTGCTGGAGGAAACTGGGGAAATGCCTGCGGTGTGGAAGTGCGGACCATCAACTGGCTACATGTCCGGTCCTGAAACAAGACGGAAAGGGGAGCCAACTACCGTCGAGGACCAATACTGGACCGGCCAAGGGAGACGGATCCAAACCAAAAGTTCCGGCTAGGGTATATTCCTTAGAGCCCCACCAGATCCCAGAGTCTTCCGAGGTGGTGGAAGGTACGATCCCTATATTCCACCGCTTTGCCAAAGTTTTAATTGATCCGGGTGCCACTCATTCGTTTGTTAACCCTAATTTCATGTATGGCATCGATATAAAACCTGCTAGTTTACCATATGACTTAGAGGTTAGTACACCTACGAGGAATCAACGTTTGGTGACTAGTATGGTTTATAAGGATTGTGATGTATGGGTAGGTGAGCGGAGGTTTTTAGGAGACCTGATTAGCTTGTCCATTAAAGGGTACGACGTGATTTTGGGAATGGACTGGTTAGCCAAATATAACGCCCAACTGGACTGTAAAACGAAAATAGTTGAATTTCGCATTCCTGGCGAGGCAACCTTAAGGTTAGATATAAGGGGTAGGTTAGCCTCATCTGCTCTCATTTCGGGCATTCGAGCTAGGAAACTGATAAGTAGAGGGGCGCAAGGATATTTGGCCTTTCTGGTTAATACCCCTACGGATAAGTTAAAAGTGGAAGACGTGGCCATAGTGAGGGAATTTCCGGATGTGTTTCCTGATGAGTTAGTGGCTTTACCTCCGGAAAGGGAGATAGAATTTCGAATAGATCTTCTACCTGGAACTGCACCTATCTCGAAAACCCCTTACCGAATGGCACCTGCAGAACTTAAAGAGCTTAAGTTGCAATTGCAAGACCTTTTGGAGCGGGGATTCATCCACGAGAGTGAGTCTCCTTGGGGAGCTCCGGTCTTATTTGTGAAGAAAAAGGACGGAACGTTGAGGATGTGTATTGATTATAGGGGGTTGAACAACGTTACGATCAAGAACAAGTATCCACTGCCCCACATCGATGAGTTGTTTGACCAGCTGCAAGGAGCAGTGGTCTTCTCGAAGTTGGATCTCCGACAGGGATACTATCAGTTATTGATAAAGAAGGAGGACATCCCGAAAACTGCTTTCAACTCGAGATACGGGCATTACGAGTTCGCCGTTATGCCCTTTGGATTGACTAATGCTCCCGCCGCCTTCATGGACTTAATGCATAGGGTTTTTAAACCCTACCTGGACCGATTTGTCGTGGTGTTTATTGACGACATTTTGGTCTACTCTAAGTCACGCGAGGAGCATGAGGAGCATTTGAGAGTGGTGTTGCAGACATTGAAGGAACATCAACTGTACGCCAAGTTTAGCAAATGCGAGTTCTGGTTGGAGAAAGTGGCATTTCTAGGGCACGTGATCTCTCATGAAGGTATTTCGGTGGACCCGGCGAAGGTTGAGGCCGTGACAAATTGGAAAAGGCCAGAAACCCCCACGGAAATTCGTAGCTTTCTAGGGCTAGCTGGGTATTACCGAAGGTTTATTAAGGATTTTTCCAAACTGGCAGGACCTTTAACTGACTTGACAAAGAAGCATGGCCAGTTTATCTGGAGTGGCCGATGCGAAATGAGTTTTCAGGAATTAAAGAAAAGATTGACCATGGCTCCGGTACTGGTCTTGCCAAAGGGAGTGGACGGGTTTGCAGTATATGCGGACGCGTCGCGAGAGGGATTGGGATGTGTTTTGATGCAGAACCGGAATGTGATTGCTTTTGCCTCTAGAAAATTGAAGCTTCACGAGCAGAACTATCCGACTCATGACCTGGAACTAGCTGCAGTTGTGTTCGCACTGAAAAAGTGGAGGCATTACCTATATGGGGGTGACCTTCGAAGTGTTTTCGGATCACAAGAGTCTTAGATATCTTTTCTCCCAGAAGGAACTGAATATGAGACAACGGCGATGGATGGAATTCTTAGAAGATTACGACTGTACGATTAATTATCATCCGGGAAAGGCAAATGTGGTAGCAGATGCCTTGAGTCGTAAAGTGCAAGTGGCAGGGCTAATGATTAAGGAGTGGGAGTTACTAGAATCCGTGTGCGAGTGGAAACCCTGTCTGGGGAGCCATAAGGTGATATTTGGCAATATTAGGGTTACCTCCACTCTACTGGAACGTATAAAAGAGGCACAAGGCGAGGATTTGATGGTGCGGAAGTGGAGAGAGAAATTGGAAAAGGGAGAAACAACGGACTTCAATCTGAGTCCTGAGGGTATGTTGAAATATCGAGATCGAATAGTCATACCAAAGGATGAATCGTTAAAAGCAGAAATTTTAGAGGAAGCTCATCGGTCCAAGTATACAATCCATCCGGGTAGCAGCAAGATGTATCAAGACCTGAAAGGGACCTATTGGTGGGATAATATGAAGAGGGAAATAGCTCAATACGTGCAGAAATGCCTTATTTGCCAGCAAGTGAAGGCAGAGCATCAAAAACCATCGGGTTTGTTACAACCCTTGGAGATACCCGAATGGAAATGGGAGAACATCACAATGGACTTCGTTTCAGGTTTACCAAGGACGCAAAGAGGACACGATGCCGTTTGGGTGATCGTGGATCGATTAACCAAGTCGGCCCATTTCTTGCCGGTGAACATGAAGTATTCAATGGATCAATTGGCCCGACTGTACATGGACGAAGTAGTAAGACTACACGGTGTTCCTGTGAGCATTGTTTCCGATCGGGATCCACGGTTTGTGTCGCGATTTTGGCAGAAGTTCCAAGAAACCCTGGGGACGAAACTTAATTTGAGCACAACCTATCACCCTCAGACGGATGGCCAGTCGGAACGGACGATTCAGACGCTAGAAGACATGCTGCGAACTTGCATTCTGGACTTTGGAGGCAGTTGGGGTCAGCACATGACCTTGGTGGAGTTCGCGTACAACAATAGCTTCCATTCGTCAATTCAAATGGCTCCGTACGAAGCTCTCTACGGACGCAAGTGCCGCTCACCGATTTACTGGGATGAGGTTGGCGAAAAGAAGGCACTGGACCCGACAACTATTCCATGGATGGAAGAGGCTCACGAAAAGGTCAAGTTGATAAGGCAACGACTTCAAACCGCCCAGAGTCGCCAAAAGAGCTACGCGGATAACCGAAGGAAGGATTTGGAATTTGAAGTTGGAGATCAAGTATTTCTTAAGATCACACCCTTACGAAGTCTTACAGCGGGGAAAGGAAAGAAACTCCAACCACGGTACGTTGGACCCTACAAGATCCTTCAGAGGGTTGGAGCGGTCGCGTATCGATTGGAGCTACCGTCCAGTCTTTCTCGAATCCACGATGTATTTCACGTCTCGATGCTAAAGAAGTACCATCCTGACCCATCTCATGTTTTACAACCAGAAGATATCGAAGTAGATGAATCACTGGCCTATGAGGAGAAACCGGTTCAAGTACTCGATCGAAAAGTCAAAGAGCTCAGAAACAAGAAGATTCCGTTAGTGAAAGTGCTTTGGAGAAACCACGGAGTGGAGGAAGCTACATGGGAGATGGAAGAGGAAATGCGAAAGAAATACCCAAACCTTTTCGGGAATTAAGGTGAGAAATTTCGAGGACGAAATTCTTTTAAGGGGGGGAGAGTGTGAGAGCCCGTAAAACCCTAATATTTTTTCCTAGGGTTTATTCCTCCTTAATTGCTTGTTTTTGCATTTTCTGGCTTAGAAATATTTTCTGAGAGGATTTTATGAGCAGTTATAGTTTTAAGATGATTTTTCTAGCATTGGAGAAATTTTAGAAAATTAAGAGTAAATGGTGGACGTGGGACCCACTAGTGCGATAAGTTCGAAAAAATTCGGCCAATAAGGTTAAGTTTCGGATACTGTTAAAAATTTATCGGGTGTTAAGAGATAAGTGGTGTGTGTGAAGTGATTGATGTGAGAGAGAAAAGAAAGATAGGAATGCATTTATGGAGGTGACACATGTCACTTTCTTATTGGTTACCTTTTTAGAAATACTATTCACAAATTTGACTTTCTTGACCAAAGGTTAAATATCTCAAAAATTACAAAAAAACTCACTCTTCTCTCTTCCCTCTTGGCCGGCCATCCCAAGCTCCACAAGGAAGAAAGCTCTTCAAATTTTAAGCTTCCACTTGGTTCAAATCAACCAAAATCAATTGTTTCCATCCATTTCACTCCATAGGAACTTTGCTTCTAGTGTTAATAAGTGTATTGGTGAGGTTTGTTTGAAGATCAAAGGTGTCCAATATCCCTCTCTCTCTTGTTTCTTGGTAAGTGAAGCTTGAAACACCCTACTACCTCTAATGATGCTTAATTAGTGCTTAATGGAGGCATGAGAGTTGAAATATATGATTTGTTTCTTGATTTGGTTTGTTTTGGTGAAGTTTTTATTTTATTGGGAATTTTTCTGGTTTAATATGATCTTGATGTTGGGGGCTTGTATGATGAATTGTAATGGTTGGAAATGGCTCTAGTGGATGTGAAATGTGGTTAAATGCAATCAATTTTGGATTTGGTGTGAAATTGGAAAAGTTAGGGTTCTTGAACCCCAAATCTGTCCGGTTTTAGATCACTGGGTTAGAGGCCGAATTAGACTTTGCTCAAAACATGAAAGTTGTTGGTATTAATGTGATGTAGATTTCTGTAAAATTTCAGGTCATTTGGATTAATGTGGAATGAGATATGACGAAATTACTGTAGCTGTTCTGATTTGGACAGAATGCGAAAACTGCGATAGTAATTGGCCATTTTGACTGGAATTGGTATGGATTTTGGATTTGGTGTCTTCTGATGAATTGTAGCTGAGGGTCTTAGCTAACATATGCCTTTGGAATTTCGGCATTTTGACTTGTATGGACTGAGATATACCGATTACAGTTTTCTGTGTTTTGCAAACCTGTTTTGGTAATTCTGGTATAGTATTTGGCATTTTCGACCTAGTTAAGCTAGGAACTGGATTGAGTGGTCTTCTACATCATTGTAGCCCTGTTTCATAGCTTCGAAACGGTGGGTCTTACACCCCCATCCGATAACTGTAGTGAAATTGACGCCATTACCGCATAATGAGTGTAAAACAGTTTTCTAGTTGGGGCCAAGACTAAGGCCATTTTCTAAATTCTGGTTTGCTATTATGCTCATTTATGTATATGAAACCCTATTGGGGTTGTGTTTAGCGTTGCTATATGACTCGTTATCGAGTCTCATTGTATGTGTTATATGTTCTAGGGCTTGAAGGTAGTGCACGACGGCTTGGTGATCGTGGTACATGAAATACCACTTACTTGCTTGGTGAGTATACCACTCACTAAATTGTTACTATGTGGCTTTGTTAAATGTTTATGTGATGCCTTGAAGTCTTACTTGCATATTGGAATTGATTAAGGTGAGGGTGTACTTGACCGCCCTCACCTCTTTTGATATTGTCACTGAATGGCTACCGTTTTATTGCATTACTGAACTTGATATATTGGTTGATGAATTCCATTTCATGGAAACTGAATTGATGTCGTTTGGATGATGTCCAACGGCCTTACTGCATTACGGAGCTCAACCCCGTTTGGTAGTCAATTGGATCGAGCCGGCAAGGGCTTCGTCGTTAAGATTGAATTGCCACGGGGACTGTACTGGGGAACCTTGTGGTAATGAGACCCTTGGTTCCGGTAAACTCGAGTATTACCACAAATATTACTGAATGGAGTGCGGGCCCGGTTGGGGTATGATAGGTGGAAGGAATGGAAGTAAAGTGTGGTCTACGGTTTGGTACTTTTAACATTGACGGAGGGTCAATGGGGTTGGATCAAGATTACAAGCGTGGAATTGGGCTCTTGAGAGCCAACCGTATCCTTTTACCGTTTTGCTTTAACGCTTATTTG
The DNA here is from genome assembly GCA_036785865.1 of Coffea canephora. Classification (NCBI taxonomy): domain Eukaryota; kingdom Viridiplantae; phylum Streptophyta; class Magnoliopsida; order Gentianales; family Rubiaceae; genus Coffea; species Coffea canephora. Next base: position 23,438,351 of record CM071917.1, read on the forward strand.
CGTACTTCAAATGAAAGTTCATGCTTATGTGACTTTGATCGCTTATTGGGTGGTATACCACTGGGCTTTAGCTCATTCCGTGTTATTTGTTTTCCTTACAGGCAAATGAGCATTTTTGGAAAGGTCATGATAGTTGAATGCAAGTTGAGCTCTTGTACATGTATTTTGATTAGCTCCTTGAGGGTGTTAACCCTAAGTGTATGGTTTCCCTTAATGGATGGCTTGTATTGGCCTAAATGCACTTGTATGATCTTATGAGATAACTTGTACGCCATTTGGCTTGTAAATGCTGATTTCCAATGTATATATGTGTTTGGACAATGTTTGGTTGGATTTCGGAGTGCCACGACTTTCGTTTTTTTTATTTTGTGATTTTGGCTTATTTGCGAGCATTGCAATGTTCGGAACGTTATAGATTGACGTAAACTGTACCGTTAGTCCTGGCGAGAGCTGGGCAGGCAGTCCGCTAACCCCTCTGGTTCGCCTTAGGGGAAGGTGGGGCTGTCACATGGTTCAACTCTAGGTTTAGTCCTAGAAAATGTTGAATGAACCTTCTTGTCATCTCTTGTATAAACCGGCTTTAAAGAGATAGATTGCATGGAACCCCTCCTCTTGAGAGATTTGTTCTCTCGTTGGAGCCGATTGTACAAGTCCGTAGTATAATGGGAGGGTACAAATCGTTTCCTCATCACTTGCTTCATTTCAGTCCAAGTGTCAATCGGTTGTTCCCTATTTCTCCTCCTTGTGGCACATACTTGCTCCCACCAAATAAATGCATAATCTTGAAATTCAATAGCTGCAAGTTTCACCTTTTTCTCTTCAGAGTAGTTGTGGACTTCAAACACTTGCTCAACTCGCCTAACCCAATCCAAGTAAGCTTCAGGATCATTTTTCCCATGAAAGGTAGGCATTTTAGTTTTGATGGAACCAAGATTGTCATCGGTTCTCCTAGGTCGGCCTCGACCTTCCCTCACTCCCTCCTAGCTTCTCCTTGATCGAAATGAGGTGTGAGAATGATACCCCTCATCATCAGCATCATGTTCAACACTCTGAGCACTTGAAGCCCTATTATGTGTATTTCCGGTACCTCGTATCTCAATGGCAGCCAACCTGTCGGATAATTGTGTCATCACAAATTCTTGTCTCTCCGCTTGTTTTAGAAGATCTTGGAGTACCAATTTGAGTGACACGTCGGTCTCAGACGGCTCGGGTATGTTTCCTTGAGACATATTGTCAAACCTGTAAAACAAGTGTATCCTAGTCTATCTTGCAAAGCACTCGTGTATCACTCAAGGAAAACACACTCATTCTCAATTTTCCTTCTCGAAGTTCTTAAAACAACTCAAACTCTCAAAATTCCAGAATTAATTACCCTATAAGCAAGTAACAAGACACAAAGCAGAAATTTGCAAATCTTAGAAAAACTCTACCCGAAGCTAGAACTTTTTTTTTTTGAGCTGTTGTTTTTGCTGAGTTTCTGGTCAGTATTTTGGATGGTAAGTGGTGCTTTTAGGGTGCTCAAATAATGTACGAACCAGTCCTCAAATTTCAGTCAAATCGGATCGCAAAACTAGCTCAACCGATTTTAGAAACTCAAGAACTCCCAAGGCGGTTTGGGCTAAGGGTTTGGTTTGGTGTTGAAAATGGAATTGGGTGTGTTTGGGGCTGGTTAGGTCGTTTGGGGTTTTTGGAATTCAATCAAGATTGGAACTCAAGAGTTAGAAACCAATCAAGATTAGGAAACTCAAATTTTGGGAAATCAACCAAGATTTGGAGACTAATCAAGATTTGGGAACCCACCAAGAATTGGAAACTCACGATTTTTTTTTTGTTTTTTTTTGGAAACTTGATTTCCTTTGTATGAGAGCCAATTCCTTCTCTTCTTCCTTTTTTTTTCTCTTTCGTTTTTTTTTCTTTTTTTTTCGGCTCTTCAAGGAACACAAATTTAGATCACACCAACAAGTTCAAGAAAACGGATGAAAGGTTATGCAAATTTCAAGAAGGCCCTGGTTCTTGATTTATGGTTCAAGAATTTTCAAAACAAGACTTGATGGTCCAAGAACTTCAAGAATTTGTTCAAGAAACTCAAGAACTCCCCAAATTACGTTGTGGTGTTTAGGGTTTGCCAGAACAACAACCAATACTCAAGAAATAGGCAAAACAGAATTTCAGCAATACTCAAAAGAAAAATTCCAGCAATACTCTAGCAACTTGGACACTAAAAACAATATAAGGTACGTGACTCTTTTTTTTTTTTTTTTTTGTCTTTAAACCCTAACAACCCGAACAAAAGTATAACAGACTCAAGAACAAAAGTTGGACAGAAAACACAAAAAGACAATACCCAAACAGTTTTTTTTTTCGGATGAACAGTAACGTGAACAGTACGCTACAGTACGATGAACAGTATTTCGGAACAGTAACGATGAACAGTAATCGCTACAGTTTTTTTTTTTTTGACAAAAGACACAAACTAATAAGATATGAACAACTTCAATTGAAAGAGAATTAACCTGATGCTCTGATTACCAACTGATATAGGCAACCCTAGGGGAAGACCCTCCTAGAACCTCCCAATCTTGTAATTATCAGAGTTGGATCGTTTCTCCCAATGAAAATTGAACTCGATTGTTCTCATGAACTCAAGACCTCTGACACACAAAGGCAATCAGCAACCTTAAGCAAATAATGATGGATGAAGAGACACCACGATTAGGGAACAAACTAATCGATAAAGTCAGATTAGAATCCTAAGCCATGAACTCAAGAATTCAAGAGTAAGTTCGATTAAGAACTTGAAAGGAAAATTCCTCACGATTTCTGGTTGTAAAATATTCTGTCCCTCCTCATACAAGAGGCGCCTTTTTTATAGGCTAAAACTAGGGCAAAATCCGGCCCACATAAACCTGAAAGAAATTCAGTCCGCATAAAGAGCTTAAAGAGCCAGCTCTTTAAAACTTTCCGATAAGGCCCAATAAGTAATAAAATACTTAACGCCTAACAACTACTAAACTAGACAGTCTTAAAACAACTACCAACTAAACTAACAAGTATGAGATCATTCCTTCACTTCAAACGTACAAGTGAACAAAGTAACGTCATGGTCCATCAAATCTTCAAACCTAGCTTGCTCCTTGCTTGTATGGTGAATGATCAAGGCTCGTAAAGCTTCCTTCACTTTCTTGGATCTTGATCTTGTCATCGGACCACCAATGTTGATTAAAGGATCCTTGACCCAAGGCTGAAGTTATTTATTGCACACCCGTATCCGTATCACCAGCTCCACCGACAACCACAACCCCAATCACTGTCGCGTGCGTGAGAGCCGAGAGGAAGAAAAAATTTTCCAGATTTTCGTGTGAAAGCTTAGCTTGCTGTGAGGTAAAATTCTGGATCATTTTAGGACTAATCAGAGGTAGTTTAAGCTATCTTGAGGCATGCATGTATTGTGGTACAGTCGGATGATGAAATCAAGCTATTAGAAAAATTTCTGTTTTGGTTAAATGTCCCTGCCCAGTAGCTGAGATGGAAATGCAGCTTTAATGTGTTTTCCTGAAGTGATTTGAGCATGCAATGGTGATTAACTAACTGAATCGTGGATGATTATTATGATTAGGGCCATGCATGATAATTTTATGTGATTGGATGATGAAATCAGGAACCTGGGAAAAATTCTGATGTAGTGAACTGGAATTGATGTGAACCAGAAATCTGAAATTCAGTTGTAATCTATTTAAATCTAATAATCTGAGCATAAATGCAATTAGCTACGTGAAAATATGATGTTTAAGCTAACTACTGGTAGATGAAGATATACCAGTGCTTGCATGCACTGATTGTGCATTCGGATGATGAATCAAAGCCTAGCCTACGGGTCTGCCGAGAACTTGACTGGGTTAATGCATCTTGATTTGGTTTAATTCTGTTTTTTTGAGCCTATAATCATAATTAACTAGCTAATAACAAGAAATTTTAGCTTTGCATGTAGTTAAGTAGTTGAGTTAGAACAGAAAATAAAAACAAAATGCAACCAGATTTTGTGCATCTCAAACCGAGGCTAGCTGGAGAATTTCTTGGAAATCCGATGACTTGTGTTGTTAATCACACCTGATTTTTTTGAACTGGAAATGTTACTCAGTTAATTAAGTATCCGTATGCCGAATTTGAGTATTTAAATCCCTGAATAAGCCAAGGAAGAATTTTATACAAGATAAATGGGTGCTGGAAAATTTAGCTAACCAAACGTTTGAGCAGAAAATATTGAATTGTTTCCGGATTTCACTAGTTGATGTTTGAATATTTTCCTTGGCGTAAAATGGTTTCGAAACACAGGAAAAAGGTGTATTTTAAGATATACATGTTGTTTAGCACTGAAACATTTGATATCGCGAATGATTTAACCAAAAACGTGGGTATACGAATGCTGGAAATTTTCCTTGTAGTTGCCAAAGTGAGTAAGAATTTCCAGCTTGAAAGTGAAATTATTCTTTGAAATCATAATGGTTGAAATATCTGGAACAAGTTGTTTTAAAGTTTATAAGATATATGGATGTGAAACTCTCGATATCTTGGGAGAATAAATTGGAGATAGTGAAGTGTGGCTGTGGAACAATTACTTGAGTATGAAGTTGTTGAAAATTTGGTTCTTGACTTTAAATACCTGTTAGTAAATTTAAACATTTGAAATGTTAGCCTTGTTGCTACAAGAATTACTTGTTGGGTGCTAGGGGCTAATGATTGACGAAGCCCTTGGCCATGTGAATGATTTTTATATAAGTGTTAAAGTGATGAACTTAAATTGCTAGAATTGCTTAAAGGCCTTACGTTATTTTAATTAAGTGAGATGTGATTTGAGATTTGCCAAAAACCAAGAGCTAATGTTTGACGAAGCCTTGGTCACTTGCTTTATTTTCCTTTTGGAAATGAATTTATCGAAACCTAGGGCCAATGATTTATAAAGCCTAGTGATTCGCTATTTAAAACGTGATTTCTTCAAGTCGACAAAAATTGAGCTATAATGTGATTTTGATTTGGAATCGAAGCTGTGAAAGTTATTTCGATCTTACGAACTCGAGTAATTTTTATCAAGCTAATCAAAAATATTTTTCCTAGTATTAGATGATAAAACTCAATATCTAGTGTTTTGCCTAAATTTTTTCCAAAACCAACAAATTTCCTTTAGCACCAACTATCCTTGATAGGTATAGAAAAATAATTTCTCTAGTTTCTGAAAACCCTAAGTCTTACTCCTTTCTCTTTCTTTAAGATTTGCCTTGGATAGTGGTCGGTAGGAAAAGCTCCAAAATAATAGTTTTAATAATTTTAATAACTTGCTCGGCAAGAAACTTTATCTTAGATAAAATAGTCTTAGTGACAATTTTTGCAAGAAATGTAGATTTAAAGAAATTTTCAAAGTATCTTTCTAGCTTTGATGTTCAGAGGTTTGTCAACTTATTTCAAGAAAATAATACTAATTATTTTTAGGAAAAGTACCTCAAAGAAAACTATAAGAAACATTTTTACTACTTTGGTTAAGTTTCAACCTAAGTAGATTTTTGAAATTTTCTATGGGAAAGTAAACTAGTATTATATTAAACCTCGATTTGTATAAGCTTAAAAACTTATAATTTCAATATTTGATATTCTAGGATATTGCGAGGACGCGGAATTCGATTCCCAATTTGACATTTGAACTTCACTCTTGGTGAGTGTCCCTGCTTGTTTTATGCTTATGTGGTTAAGCGCTTTATCAACTCGCTATGTGATAATTGTCAAAATGCAATAAATGGTTTCTGATCCATCGAAGTGAGCAGCGTGTACTTTATCGCACTAGCCGTTCGAGTGGTGACGTGTGTGAAACATTTTCTAATGAATCCGTGAATCTAAATGTAGTTGCGTCGTTGGGTGAATCCCTCGACTCGTGAATCCAACTACCAAACATATGAATCCGTGAATCTAAATGTAGTTGCGTCGTTGGGTGAATCCCTCGACTAATTTTATACGGGTATATCTCGAGTATACTGCGTCGGTAGACGAAGTTCGGGCCCGAAGCAGAGGTATGAATGGTGACAGGTTAGGATTAAAATAAGTGGATCTACATGGACTATAAGTAGTGAAAGTTGACGGAGGGTCAACTACGATGGTATCTGATCAAGCGTGGAAAATGGCTCCTGAGAGCCCCTGTATCCTACCTTGTGCTGTTACACGCTTTCCTAACTGTTCAATTTGATTAAATTATTACTCGCTGTTTGATTTATGTGATTGCATGTTTCGGGGCACCACTGAGCTTTAGCTCACCCCATGTTTATTGTTTTCCTTAACAGGTTCTGGAAACTGAAAGCTGGATGCTTACTTATGTTTTCCTTTTGGATTGTAATTGAATACTATAACTTATTCTGTGGGCTGTAATGTGTTATTTGGGATAATGTACTTTCTTTTGGATTGCCACTTGAAGCTGAAAAATGTGTAACCCTAATTCGATTACTTGGCTTGTAAGTTTGTAATAGAGATTTATGTATTTATCTATCCGGATTGGTACGACTTTACACTTTGGTACGTAGTACGTGGGAAGTTTAAGAGCCTCGACGGGCTAATTTATCATTGCTATCTCTGAAGTTAATGTGGATTTAAGGATGATCCTTTTTGGGAAAAATTGTTTTATCATAGATTAAGTTATCCTTCGGAAGGATTTGGGTTAGAATGCTTGCGTGAGTCCTGGCGAGAGCTGGGCAGACGGCCTGCCAACCCTTTGGTTCGCCTTAGGGGGAAGTGGGGTCGCCACAGGTGGTATCAGAGCCTAGGTTAGGCAAGTTATTCAAGAGATATAGTAGATGTGTTAGAAACCCTAATCCTCTCTAGGAATAAGAATTGAGACCCTTAGAGATACTTTAAGTGATATTCGACCTAATTAGTTATCTAAGTTCTAACCTTTAAGTTTTAATTATTTTGCAGATATGGAGAATGGAAACAGACATGCTAACGGTAGTAGCGCGGCCAATGGACACGTAGAGCCCCTTAGGTCTATCTCCTACAGGCCACGAGGCAGAGGAGCCCATATACGCTACTCACCTGCTGATAGGCACCCTAGGTGCCAGTGCAGAGCCCATGTACGCATATCCCAATGAGCTGGTGTTATCCTTAGACGATGAGCATCGCCAGTTGAGGGACGCTAACTTCACCATGACTCAGGATGTAGAGGAGCTGAGTATCATGGTAGATACCCAGTTTGACCGTATAGCCGATTTGGAGATCAGGCTAACTGCTAAGCATCATTTGCTGGAGGCTGCTCGTTTGGAGATAGAGCGGCAGAAGTCTAGGGCGACTCGATTAGCCGAGAGGATGCGTGATAGGAGTGCAGGCATCAGGGCTGATGCCGCGATGATGATGGATGAGGCCACTAGCTTTATCCAGGGTGGTGAGCAGGCAGGTGTAGAGGAGGATCCGGAGGAGGATCCGGAGGAGGACCCGGAGGAGGATCCGGAGGAGGACGTTGCTCCTGATAGCCCTGCTCAGGGTTAGATTAGGACTCACCTGTTTACACTAGATATAGATGGTTAGGCAAGGGACACTAGCTAAGTCATCAAATTTTGTCTAGGTGGATGACTTACCTTTGAGGCACCATATCCCTAATTTTGTATAAGGGATTATCTGTATGTATTTTTGCTAGTCTATGTGCCTTACTTTTGGAAATGTCCCAACTTGTTATTTGTATGACTTTCACGTAGAAATATATGTTAAGTGTTTTATTTACCTTTTCTCCATTTCCATATTGATTTTATTTACCAAAAAGAATAGTAATAATCATAAATAAATAATACTTTTGCCTAATTGACCTATCCTTCCGAAATAGGCATATTTAGAATATGGATCGCCAAGTGATAGGAAGGAGCCGTGGAAGACCCACTAGACAACACCCGGAAGCGAGTGGTGATAGGGAACCCAAGGTCAATCAAGACCAAGGGCAAGAGAGTGTGGCCGGAGACCGGGTGGCCACTGTAATTGACCGTATCACTGACGTCCTCGAGCGCTTGACTGAACGCCAAGCCGCTGGACCAGTGCATCACCCAGGAGGCCCAGCTGACTCCGATGATCGGGCACTGGAAAGGTTTCTGAAGTTTGGACCTCCCAAATTCTATGGAGGACCCGAGCCGGAAGTGGCTGAACGCTGGTGGGAGAGAATCACTCAGATCTTCACCGCCTTAAACTGTACGGAGGAGCGAAAGGTGACTTTTGCCACTTTCCAGTTTGAGGGAGCTGCTCGCTCCTGGTGGAACCTAGTAAGGGTTACTTGGGAGACTAACCATACACCAAGGACTTGGGTGAACTTCACAAGGGAGTTCAATGCCAAATTCCTTCCACCTCTCATTCAAGAGAAGAGAGAGGACGATTTCATTAGATGCAAACATGGAGCGATGAGTGTCGCCGAATATGAAGTCCAATTCACAAAGCTATCCCGCTTTGCACCTGAGTTGATAGCCACCGAGCAAAGGCGTGTTCGGAGGTTTGTACAGGGTTTGAATGTGGAAATACAGGAAAGCTTAGCCGCCGTGAGGATAGATACTTTCGCAGATGCTGTCGAGAGAGCCCAGAGAGTTGAAGTAGCTAGAGCCCAAGTGAAATCTTTCCAGTCTAAGAAAAGATTTGCTCCTAGTAGTAGTCGGGAGCCGACTTATGGAAATGCTCCACCGGCCAAAATGGGCAGAGGAACCAGTGGAGTGACTAATCCTGGAGCACCACGAGGCACTCTCGCAAGAGGAACCGGGACAAGGAATGCAGGGGGAAGAAACAATGGAGCTAGAGAGGGATCGAATGGAAGAGGACAACCTAGGAATAGCTCGCAAGGGGGTCGAGCAATAATTCCTCAAGTGACCTGTGCTTATTGCAAGAAACCTGGTCATTATATGGATAGTTGCTGGAAGAAGCAAGGAAGGTGCTTGAAATGCGGAAGTAGTGAGTACCAAATTTCTGGATGTCCAAAGGTGCAGGAAGGGACTACTCCGAACGCTAGACCAAACACTTCTGGAGGGAGTCGGCCAACAGTTACTGCCAGAGTGTATGCTATAGATGATCAACCTGTACCTGATTTCTCGAAAGTTGTGGAAGGTACACTTTCAATTTTTCATCGATTAGCTAAAGTGTTAATTGACCCTGGTGCAACGCATTCATTCGTAGATCCATCTTTTATGTCTGCAATAGATGTGCAAACCGTTAGATTACCCTTTGACCTTGAAATTAGGACACCAATGGGTAATAAGAAGGTAATCACTAGCTTAGTTTATAAGAATTGCGAATTCTGGGTTGGAGAGCGAAAAATGTTAGTGGATCTGATCAGTTTGGACATAAAAGGTTATGATGTTATCATAGGAATGGATTTCCTAGGTCACCATCATGCTAAGCTTGATTGCCGGGCAAAAGTGGTGGAGTTTTGTATACCTGGAGAAGGGACCCTGAGATTAGATGTTAAGGGTAGGTTAGCATCTTCTGCTATGGTCTCGGGAATATGGGCAAGGAAAATGTTATCTAAAGGAGCTCAAGGTTTCATAGCCTTCTTGATCAATACTCCCAGCGATCAAACAAAGTTAGAGGATGTACCAGTGGTACGGGAATTTCCGGATGTCTTTCCCGAAGAATTAAAGACTTTACCACCAGAAAGAGATGTGGAGTTCAAGATTGACTTGGTGCCTGGAACGGCTCCAATTTCTAAGACTCCGTATCGAATGGCTCCTGCCGAGTTTAAGGAGTTGAAAATGCAATTACAAGACCTATTGGAAAAAGGTTTTGTGAAGGAAAGTGACTCACCTTGGGGAGCACCCGTCTTATTTGTGAAGAAAAAGGATGGAAGCTTGAGGTTGTGCATTGATTATCGAGGGTTAAATGAGGTTACCATTAAGAATAAATACCCTCTACCGTTGATTGATAGCTTGTTCGACCAACTACAAGGATCAGTGGTCTTCTCTAAGCTTGACTTAAGACAAGGGTATTACCAGTTGAAGATTAGGAAGGAAGATATACCCAAGACTGCTTTTAGTACAAGATATGGGCATTTCGAGTTCGCAGTCATGCCTTTTGGATTAACTAATGCACCAGCTGCATTCATGGACCTAATGCAGAGAGTCTTTAAGAAATACCTGGACCAGTTTGTAGTGGTTTTTATAGATGATATCTTGATATACTCCAAGACTCAGGAGGAACACATTAAGCACTTGGAGATAGTATTGCAGATACTAAGAGAGCATAAATTGTATGCAAAATTCAGCAAGTGCGAGTTTTGGGTAGAGGAGATTTCCTTTCTAGGGCACAAGGTTTCTAAAGTTGGAATTGCCGTGGATCCGGCAAAAGTTGAAGCCGTTATGAATTGGAAGCAGCCAGAAACTCCAACTGAAGTTAGAAGTTTCTTGGGATTAGCAGGTTATTATAGGCGATTTATCAAGGATTTTTCGAAGATTGCAGGATCCATGACCGAGCTAACCAAGAAAGGTAATAAGTTTATTTGGACTCCAAAATGCGAGTCAAGTTTTCAGGAGTTAAAGAGACGTTTAACATCCGCTCCTGTTTTGGTGTTACCTGACGGAGGCGAAGGTTATGCCGTGTACTCCGATGCTTCTAGGGAAGGTTTAGGATGTGTTTTAATGCAAAATGGTAAAGTGATTGCCTATGCTTCCAGGAGACTGAAGCCTCACGAACAAAACTACCCAACTCATGACCTAGAGTTAGCAGCAGTGATTTTCGCCTTAAAGAAATGGAGACACTACTTGTATGGCGTGACTTTTGAGGTTTTTACGGATCATACGAGTCTCAAGTATTTGTTCTCCCAGAAGGAACTAAATTTGAGACAAAAGCGATGGATAGAATTTTTGGAAGATTATGATTGTTCAATTAACTACCACCCAGGAAAAGCCAACGTGGTAGCTGACGCTCTAAGTAGAAAGGCCCAAATAGCAGAGCTAATGGTTAAAGAGTGGGACATGTTAGAAGAAGTTACTAGTTGGAACCCACGCTTGGAAAAATTGAAGATATTATTTGGAAATTTGTCTTTAAAATCACCATTACTAGAGCGTATTAAGGAGGCCCAGAAAACGGACCCTACAACTCAAAAGAACTTGGAGAAAGTGCAAAAAGGAGAAAACCAAGATTTCAAGTTAGGGCCTGAAAGGGTATTGAGGTTCCGAGATCGAATTGTGATTCCGACAGATAAAGAGATAAGGAAAGAGATTTTAGAAGAATCACATCGATCGAAGTATACCATACATCCAGGAGTGACCAAGATGTATCACGATGTGAAAGGATTATACTGGTGGGAAGGTTTGAAAAAGGATGTGGTAGAGTATGTGCAGAAATGTTTGACTTGCCAACAAGTAAAAGCTGAGCATCAGAAGCCCTCTGGTTTATTGCAACCGTTAGAAATCCCTGAATGGAAATGGGAACATATAACAATGGATTTTGTAACGGGACTGCCTAAAAGTCAAAAAGGATTTGATGCCATTTGGGTAATAGTCGATCGACTCACTAAGTCTGCACATTTCCTACCTGTGAGCATGAGTTTTTCATTGGAGAAATTGGTCAAATTGTACACAGAAGAGATCCTAAGGTTACATGGTATTCCAGTGAGTATCGTATCTGATCGAGATCCAAGGTTTGTCTCGCGTTTTTGGCAGAAATTTCAAGAGTCTTTGGGGACCAAGTTGAAATTTAGTACTGCGTATCATCTCCAAACCGACGGGCAGTCAGAAAGGACAATTCAAACTTTGGAGGACCTGCTGAGGTCGTGTATATTGGATTTTGGAGGTAAATGGAATAAATATATGACCTTGGTAGAATTTGCATATAATAATAGCTATCAGGCTTCGATTCAAATGGCACCTTATGAAGCTTTATATGGGAGAAGGTGTCGATCTCCGATTCATTGAGATGAAGTTGGAGAAAAGAAAATTTTAGATCCTACAGCCATACCTTGGATAGAAGAAGCCCAGGGAAAAGTGAAACTGATTAGAGAACGGCTTCAGGCTGCCCAAAGTAGACAAAAGAGCTACGCCGACACAAGGAGAAAAGATTTGGAGTTTGAAGTAGGAGACAAGGTTTTCCTAAGAATTAAACCCTTGAAGAGCGGAGTAGTATCTAAGAAAGGTAAGAAGCTCAAGCCAAGGTATATCGGACCTTTTGAAATTTTGAAGCGAGTCGGGAATGTAGCTTATCAATTAAGGTTGCCCGCGAGCATGGCCAAGGTTCACGATGTATTTCACGTCTCCATGCTTAGGAAACATTACCCCGACCCAAGCCATGTGCTGCAACTAGAAGGAATTGAAGTGGATGAGACGTTAACGTATGAAGAAGGGCCAGTCAAGATTTTGGAAAGAGAAGTAAAGGAGCTAAGGAACAAGAAAATTCCTCTGGTAAAGATGTTATGGAGAAATCATGGACTGGAGGAAGCGACTTGGGAATTAGAAGAAGAAATGCAGAACAAGTACCCTGATTTATTTCTCTAGTAAGCTTGAATTTTGAGGACAAAATTCTTTGTAAGGAGGGGAGGATGTGAGAACCCTGAAAATGCATATATAAATAACATTTCATATGTCATTTGCACTTCTTTTATTTCTTAATAATTCCTAGCATTACTTTTACTTGTTTGCAATTAAGTACGTAAAAACAGGTTTATGTGAAAAATAATATAAGTTTCCTAAGTTATGAAATTTCTTGGTTTTGCTAGACTAAGTTAATATCTTTTAGAGCTAGATTAAATTTTTCATATTAACATAAAATGTTAGATTTATATATATTGATCAAACTTGAAGTTAATAGTTTAATTAATCAAACAAGAATGTTAAGCGTTAAAAGGAACCTTAATACTAATTTGTAATTAATAAATTTTAGACAAAAAAGATATAAGTATCTTAAGTATACTTAGGACATAAGAATTTCGATAATTAAAGCCTTGCAAGATTAGCATGTCATTAGGCGATCAAATTATATTTGGGATTAATTTTTGGAATCAAACTAGAATCAAGGACTTAAGTGTTTGTTAGGAGGAATGTGAAAAGACTAAACTACCCTCCACTACACCACAACCATTCCATGCACAGCCAAACAACTCCTCGGACAGCATGATCAGCCACCACCCCAGCCGGCCAACCGCATCCTTCACCACTTCAACACACCACCACCCTAGCTGACCAACCGGCATCTTCACCACTGCAGTACACAATCTCTGCTAACACTCAACCTCTTCTCCTAAACCGGCACCATACACCTTTCTCTCCCTTTCATATCTCAAGCCACAATCTCATTTCCTCTCCACAAACACATTCCCTCTCTGTCTCGCTATCATTGACAAAGAAGAACGCGAACTGCAATCTTCTTTCTGTTTTGTTCTGTCCGTAAGCTGGAGTGAAGGCAGAGAGAAACCGTGAGCAAGCTCCACACATTCTGCACCTCCATTGCACCCAACTTCACGACTGCGACACCACCAGCTCCACCGACAACCACAACCCCAATCACTGTCGCGTGCGTGAGAGCCGAGAGGAAGAAAAAATTTTCCAGATTTTCGTGTGAAAGCTTAGCTTGCTGTGAGGTAAAATTCTGGATCATTTTAGGACTAATCAGAGGTAGTTTAAGCTATCTTGAGGCATGCATGTATTGTGGTACAGTCGGATGATGAAATCAAGCTATTAGAAAAATTTCTGTTTTGGTTAAATCTCCCTGCCGAGTAGCTGAGATGGAAATGCAGCTTTAATGTGTTTTCCTGAAGTGATTTGAGCATGCAATGGTGATTAACTAACTGAATCTTGGATGATTATTATGATTAGGGCCATGCATGATAATTTTATGTGATTGGATGATGAAATCAGGAACCTGGGAAAAATTCTGATGTAGTGAACTGGAATTGATGTGAACCAGAAATCTGAAATGCAGTTGTAATCTATTTAAATCTAATAATCTGAGCATAAATGCAATTAGCTACGTGAAAATATGATGTTTAAGCTAACTACTGGTAGATGAAGATATACCAGTGCTTGCATGCACTGATTGTGCATTCGGATGATGAATCAAAGCCTAGCCTACGGGTCTGCCGAGAACTTGACTGGGTTAATGCATCTTGATTTGGTTTAATTCTGTTGTTTTGAGCCTATAATCATAATTAACTAGCTAATAACAAGAAATTTTAGCTTTGCATGTAGTTAAGTAGTTGAGTTAGAACAGAAAATAAAAACAAAATGCAACCAGATTTTGTGCATCTCAAACCGAGGCTAGCTGGAGAATTTCTTGGAAATCCGATGACTTGTGTTGTTAATCACACCTGATTTTTTTGAACTGGAAATGTTACTCAGTTAATTAAGTATCCGTATGCCGAATTTGAGTATTTAAATCCCTGAATAAGCCAAGGAAGAATTTTATACAAGATAAATGGGTGCTGGAAAATTTAGCTAACCAAACGTTTGAGCAGAAAATATTGAATTGTTTCCGGATTTCACTAGTTGATGTTTGAATATTTTCCTTGGCGTAAAATGGTTTCAAAACACAGGAAAAAGGTGTATTTTAAGATATACATGTTGTTTAGCACTGAAACATTTGATATCGCGAATGATTTAACCAAAAACGTGGGTATACGAATGCTGGAAATTTTCCTTGTAGTTGCCAAAGTGAGTAAGAATTTCCAGCTTGAAAGTGAAATTATTCTTTGAAATCATAATGGTTGAAATATCTGGAACAAGTTGTTTTAAAGTTTATAAGATATATGGATGTGAAACTCTCGATATCTTGGGAGAATAAATTGGAGATAGTGAAGTGTGGCTGTGGAACAATTACTTGAGTATGAAGTTGTTGAAAATTTGGTTCTTGACTTTAAATACCTGTTAGTAAATTTAAACATTTGAAATGTTAGCCTTGTTGCTACAAGAATTACTTGTTGGGTGCTAGGGGCTAATGATTGACGAAGCCCTTGGCCATGTGAATGATTTTTATATAAGTGTTAAAGTGATGAACTTAAATTGCTAGAATTGCTTAAAGGCCTTACGTTATTTTAATTAAGTGAGATGTGATTTGAGATTTGCCAAAAACCAAGAGCTAATGTTTGACGAAGCCTTGGTCACTTGCTTTATTTTCCTTTTGGAAATGAATTTATCGAAACCTAGGGCCAATGATTTATAAAGCCTAGTGATTCGCTATTTAAAACATGATTTCTTCAAGTCGACAAAAATTGAGCTATAATGTGATTTCGATTTGGAATCGAAGCTGTGAAAGTTATTTCGATCTTATGAACTCGAGTAATTTTTATCAAGCTAATAAAAATTATTTTTCCTAGTATTAGATGATAAAACTCAATATCTAGTGTTTTGCCTAAATTTTTTCCAAAACCGACAAATTTCCTTTAGCTCCAACTATCCTTGATAGGTATAGAAAAATAATTTCTCTAGTTTCTGAAAACCCTAAGTCTTACTCCTTTCTCTTTCTTTAAGATTTGCCTTGGATAGTGGTCGGTAGGAAAAGCTCCAAAATAATAGTTTTAATAATTTTAATAACTTGCTCGGCAAGAAACTTTATCTTAGATAAAATAGTCTTAGTGACAATTTTTGCAAGAAATGTAGATTTAAAGAAATTTTCAAAGTATCTTTCTAGCTTTGATGTTCAGAGGTTTGTCGACTTATTTCAAGAAAATAATACTAATTATTTTTAGGAAAAGTACCTCAAAGAAAACTATAAGAAACATTTTTAGTACTTTGGTTAAGTTTCAACCTAAGTAGATTTTTGAAATTTTCTATGGGAAAGTAAACTAGTATTATATTAAACCTCGATTTGTATAAGCTTAAAAACTTATAATTTCAATATTTGATATTCTAGGATATTGCGAGGACGCGGAATTCGATTCCCAATTTGACATTTGAACTTCACTCTTGGTGAGTGTCCCTGCTTGTTTTATGCTTATGTGGTTAAGCGCTTTATCAACTCGCTATGTGATAATTGTCAAATTGCAATAAATGGTTTCTGATCCATCGAAATGAGCAGTGTGTACTTTATCGCACTAGCCGTTCGAGTGGTGACGTGTGTGAAACATTTTCTAATGAATCCGTGAATCTAAATGTAGTTGCGTCGTTGGGTGAATCCCTCGACTCGTGAATCCAACTACCAAACATATGAATCTGTGAATCTAAATATAGTTGCGTCGTTGGGTGAATCCCTCGACTCGTGAATCCAACTACCATAACGTCGTTGGGTGAATCCCTCGACTAATTTTATACGGGTATATCTCGAGTATACTGCGTCGGTAGACGAAGTTCGGGCCCGAAGCAGAGGTATGAATGGTGACGGGTTAGGATTAAAATAAGTGGATCTACATGGACTATAAGTAGTGAAAGTTGACGGAGGGTCAACTACGATGGTATCTGATCAAGCGTGGAAAATGGCTCCTGAGAGCCCCTGTATCCTACCTTGTGCTGTTACACGCTTTCCTAACTGTTCAATTTGATTAAATTATTACTCGTTGTTTGATTTATGTGATTGCATGTTTTGGGGCACCACTGAGCTTTAGCTCACCCCATGTTTATTGTTTTCCTTAACAGGTTCTGGAAACTGAAAGCTGGATGCTTACTTATGTTTTCCTTTTGGATTGTAATTGAATACTATAACTTATTTTGTGGGCTATAATGTGTTATTTGGGATAATGTACTTTCTTTTGGATTGCCACTTGAAGCTGGAAAATGTGTAACCCTAATTCGATTACTTGGCTTGTAAGTTTGTAATAGAGATTTATGTATTTATCTATCCGGATTGGTACGACTTTACACTTTGGTACGTAGTACGTGGGAAGTTTAAGAGCCTCGACGGGCTAATTTATCATTGCTATCTCTGAAGTTAATGTGGATTTAAGGATGATCCTTTTTGGGAAAAATTGTTTTATCATAGATTAAGTTATCCTTCGGAAGGATTTGGGTTAGAATGCTTGCGTGAGTCCTGGCGAGAGCTGGGCAGACGGCCTGCCAACCCTTTGGTTCGCCTTAGGGGGAAGTGGGGTCGCCACAAACATGGCATGTGGATTGGGAAAAAATATAAGTAGTGAGAGAATATGGATAAAGAAGGTGAGGAAGTGATATGATAAAAATGAGAGTGTATGAACCTAGAGGAATGCATCAAGTCGGGTACGGGAATGACTCCTAACTTCACGATTTTAATTTTCCCTTTAATTAGAAGGAAGAACTAGTGTGCTAAGGCTATTTTGTTGCCATACTCGCTCGTTTCCCTTATCGAAAGGGGACTTTCAAGCAAATGTACCCTATAACTAGCATGAGGATGCAAAAACCTAAGATGAAGGGGAAAGGATTGGAGAAGCATGCCAAATGCTAGAAAACTAAGAAAAAGGTATGAAATGTAGTGAGACATGCAAGTATGTACCAACAAGAGGGGACGCCCTATTGGGTCTAGCATTGGACTAACCCTTTTCTAAAATTCTCTCACAAGCATTGGACTTGCGAGCGCTCGAGGGGAAAGACCATGGCCAGCGTTGGACTAGCCACGGTGACGCATTCATCCATCACATTCATCTATGACTATAGAAAGCAAGTAGACATGTTAATCACCTATAAACACGTAGCACATAACACTTAGCATGCTCGACTAAATGCAAGAGCCTAATAAAGCAAATTAACACGTAGCAACAAAAACAAGCAATCAAGCTAATGAACCTATTACATTTGCTAACTAAAACAAATGGGGAAGAAGAAAAATGAATAAAAATGCTCTCCAAGCCCTATCTATTACAAGCCAAGAGGTGTACACATACCCCATAAAAGAATAACTTAATAAAAGCAAAAGTAAAAGAAATAAATTAAGGGAATTAAGGAAAGGCAAGGAAAGCAAAGTAGATATGCAATTCTCATTTAGCGCGTTGGATCACACAGAGGAGAGACAAGAAAGGATAAAAGAAGTTATACCTCCCCGTTTGTGATGTTAGTAAAGTGAACAAGACTTAACTTGGGCTAGAATCACCAAAGAAAGAGATAACTTGGGCTAAAACCATCAAAGTAAAAGATTAATGCACCACTTTAAAGATAAGTAGAATAAAAGGCAAAAAGGAAATTCAGAACACCTTAGAAACTTCAAAAGGAGTACTTACAAACCACCAAATTCTTCCCTAATTGCGACTTAAATGTAGTCAAAAGATGCTTAATCTCAAAGGAGGTAGATTATTGACCAAACTTCTAAGATAGAAGAACTTCTAAGGACCCAATTGCAAACATTAATCAATCATTCGAGTCCAATCGAAACATTTAAGAACTTCATAGGTCCCAAAAATAATAAAAGACCAAATAACGGTTCAAATTGCAATCAACTTAGGACTTAATTGCAAGAGATTAGAATGTAATTGGGTCTTTGTAGCATTACTAGAGACTAAAGGGAGCAAAGTATAATTTTTTTGGAACATTTCCATGCAACTTCATGCAATTTACGTGAATGATAGGCTTCTGCAATTCCATTTCCCATACAACACAATTTCTGTAACTCTTTGGCAACTTTCAACCATGCAAGTCATTTGCACAAACAAAAAAGGAATATGGCATTTTAACAAGAAAACCATCTCGACAATCCGACATGATGGAGCAAGAATCAAAAGAGTTCAAGTTACTCCAGAAAATTCAACAACCAAAGAAAGGAAAAGCTGCTACAACAAGCCATAGGTTCGGACTTATTGCAGCAGATTTTTATGCCCACATATCAGCCATTTACAATCTAGAAGCTAAGCAAGAGTACCATCCAGCATTCTGTGACGCCTCGAAAAAAAATGAGTTTGAGAACCCGGAAATTTTCTAAATTTTTAGGGTTTATTTTATTTAATCGCCCGCCTTTTCTACAGTTTCTTTATTAGAAAAATTTCCCAAATAAAGTTATGAGCAAAGATAGTTTTAAAATGATTTTTCTAGTATCGGTTAGTTTTTGAGAAATTAAGAGCGTATTTTGAACGTGGGACCCGCAAGTGCGGTAAATGCGTTATATTTTTGACAACTTGTTGGAATTTTGTATTAAGTGATATTATTTTACAAGGTGTTAAGATTTTTGTATTGGAGAGACAAAAAGATAAGTTTTGAACCAAAAGGTGACAAGTATCACCTTGTGATTTAATCTTGGACTTTGACCATTTAACTTTACCTTTACCTTTACCAAATAAATACCAAAAAAAAATTGCCAAAAATCATCCTATTTCTATGGTTCATGGCCGGCTCTCTCTCAAAGGAAAAGAAGAAAAATCTCTCAACTTTTTAGCTTCTCATCTCACTCAATCTTCAATTCCAACCGCTTAAACTTGAAAGTTTTCCATAAAACCTCTTAGTTTGGTGGAGTTGAGCTTGGTTGTGAAGTTGTTTGGAAAGCTAAGGTGACTAGTTGCTCTATCTCTTGTATTGCTAAGGTGAGTTGTGAAGGACCCCTCTCTTTCCTCTAATGATGTTCAATTCATGATTGGTGGTGGTATAAGATGCACTTTGATGGATTGTATCTTGATTTTGGTTGAATTGGTGAAGTTTTATAATTATTGGGGATTTTTCTGTTTTCATATGGATATGATTATGTGGCTATCTATGATGATTGGAAATGGTATATAATGATTCTAGAAGGTGGAAAAAATGGACAATTGCAATCAATTTCTATTTTGGAAGAAATTTCAGAAAATTAGGTTTTGTGAAGGAACATTCTGTCCGAATTTTTAGCTCCTAGTTAGAGGCCGAATTGGCCTTAGCTTAAAACATGAAAGTTGTATGGAATGACATTTTAGTGGTTCCTACAAAATTTCAGGTCAATCGGAGTAGTGTAGAATGAGAAAAGTCGAAATTACTATTGCTGTCCTGGTTTTACCCGAATGCTAGAATTGCGCCTGTAATTGGTTGTTTTGGTCAGGAATGCTTCCGAATTGGCTGTTGAGGTCTTCTGATGAATTGAAGCCGTGTTTCTTAGCTTTCCGCTGGTTTTGGAATTTCTAGATTTGGATTTGTAGAGCCTGAGTTATGATGTTTCCGCTAGAATGCGTTTTGGTGAATCCGTTTTACGTTTTTGATGTGGTATCTTGCATTTTTGACCTGTTTGCACTCAAACCTGGGTTGAGTCACCTTCTGTGATATTGTATCCCTATCTCTTAGTTTCAAAATGGTGTATCTTGCACCTTCATCCGACAATCGTAGTGCCTTTGGTGCCATTACCGCAAAAGGATGTCAAAAGCTATTTTTCTGGTTTTGAGCTTAACTTTCATTTCCGGACTTTTCCCTAGTTTGACTTGTACTAGTACTACTTAGAGCTTGCTGAATGACTATTGGATGAACTTGTTGTTGTGTGTGTACCTTTGGGACTGGCTGAGGAAATAATGAAGCCATGATGGCTGGAAAAGTTAGCAAATTCAGGGGAAGTGCTGTCCGAACTTTGAAGGGACTTGTTTGCTTTGAGTTTGTGATCTAAGACTTGGATTTGAGCAAGGCAATGTTATATGATGGATGATTTCTGAGCCATTGAGGTGAGTGACCCCAAACTATTGTTAAAGCTTCTTATGAAATGTTTCTTGCATTATTTACTCGATTGCATCTCATGCGTGCTTGCATGTGAATTCATGATATGATTTTGGCTTCAATGAGTTCTTGGGGAGTTTTGTGCTGGACTCCACCTCTGTTTACTTGGAGCAAATGGCTCCGGAGCTCAAAAAGGGGCTCCCTCTTAATATTAATGTTAATGTTAAATGATCGATTTGAGCGTTGGGTGTTCAAGTACTATGATTTCACTGGCTCACGAGAGCAATAAACGGACATTTGTTCTTTGAATCATGACATCATCGAAAAGATCGAAATGCAATATGGTGAAATATATTTGATTACTGATTTTTCTGGTTACTCACTGAGCTTTTAGCTCACCCCAAAAATATTTTTATTCCCCTCCATAGGGCTCGGGACGAAGGAAAGGCTTGTAGTACTTACTCATGCGACTGGATGGCTTATATTTTGTACAGTTTTGATTTGGAATTTCCTCTGTATAATAGTTGGTATCAAGGATCAGAGTGGCGCAGCGAAAGCGTGGTCGCTTCGCTTTTGATATGTAATTCTTGGATAATTGATGTATATTTGAGATTTTATTCGATTTTAATTAAGGACTGAAGTGAAAGACTGAGTCCCGGCGAGAGCTGGGCAGGCGGTCCGCCGAACCCTTTGGTTCGCCCTAGGGAGAGGTGGGGCCGTCACAAATTCGAATGGCCCTCAAATGAAAATTCAAACAGACACATTCGGTAAGACTACTATAATTAACGTGTGGTAATTTCTGATGCAACTCAACGTTATGTGCAAGGCAAAACTAGACGCAAGTTTCTGCAACAAATTGCTGTATTTTCACTTTTCGGATACATATTTCCGACC
This sequence comes from Coffea canephora, assembly GCA_036785865.1. Taxonomy (NCBI): domain Eukaryota; kingdom Viridiplantae; phylum Streptophyta; class Magnoliopsida; order Gentianales; family Rubiaceae; genus Coffea; species Coffea canephora. Next base: position 23,459,719 of record CM071917.1, read on the forward strand.
CAACATTCAAGCATTTGATCCAAATTTTTCAACCAACATCACAACTTCAAACCAAAACACAACACCATAACTTCAAACTCCAAACAGGCAAGAAACAATAAAGGAACTGATGCAAAATGTGACGGCCCCACCTCCCCCTAAGGCGAACCAGAGGGTTCGGCGGGCCGCCTGCCCGGCTCTCGCCGGGACTTAGTCGTTCACTAAAGTTCTCAAATGAATTACAAGAATAAACCTCAAATATACATCACATGGTCCACAAATATACATCCAAGTCTCCAATAATTACATGTCACAAATGCAGCGGAAACTAATTCCCAACTATACATCAAAGATATAGGCCATCCATTCACGTGAATAAGCACAACAAGTCCTGCCTTCGCCTTGAGCCCTGTGGAGGGGAATAAAATATTTTTGGGGTGAGCTGGAAGCTCAGCGAGTAACCAGAAAATCAGTAATCAAATCGGTTTAACAATATTTCTTTTCAATGATGTCATAAATCAAATGATAAATCCAGAAACAACTACAACATTTGCAAAACAGTAAATATGGAGTATCAATAATTCAAGAAACATGTACAATGGAAAGCGATAGTAACATTCATGAAAAGGATACGTTCATTTTTTTAAAAATAATCCCTCGTTCATCTTTTTATTCGTTCATCTTTTTTTTTCCCGGACGTTGGCCGGTCTCCACCCATCCGGACGTAGCCGGACTCCACCCATCCGGACGTAGCCGGACTACAAGGTAATACTCGAGTATACCAAATTCACCCAGGGTCACCATATCGCCCGACCGAGTCCGCTTCTGGCTCGAGTCGATCGGTAACGAAGGGCAGGGCCCAATTCAGCCAAACGGCTTACATTCATGCGTAACTAGCATTTCAATAATTAAATCCTTGAAAATTGCACAGTTATTTAGGTTGAGTGTGATAAAGTACACACTCGCCTAGAAAGCTCGTTTTGGAAATCATTCAAAGCACTTAACACGTTATCAATCAATAATACAAGTCATGAAGTCAAGAAAATATAACAAATAAGGAACACTCACATGCAAGCACGCATGATATGCAAGAAAACAGTTCAAAAGTAACTTTGGAAACAGTTTAAAGGTAAATAATGCAAGAAAACGGTACAAAAGTAACTTTGGAAACAGCTCAAAAGTAAATAATGCAGGAAACGGTTCATAAATAACTTCAGAAATAGTTTGAGGTCACTCACCTCAATGGCTCAGAAATCATCCATCATGTATCATTGCCTTGCTCAAACCCAAGTCTTAGATCACAAACTCAATGCAAACAAATCCTTTAAAAGTTCGGACAGCACTTCCCCTAAATTTGCTTACTTTTCCAGCCGTCATGGCTTCATGATTTCCTCATTCCAACCCAAAGGTACACACACAACAACAAGTTCATCCAATAGCCATTCAGCAAACTCCAAGTAGTACTAGTACAAGTCAAACTAGGGAAAAGTTTGGAAATGAAAGTTAAGCTCAAAACCAGAAAAACAGTTTTGACGTCATTTTGCGGTAATGGTACCAAAGGCACTACGATTGTCGAATGAAGGTACAAGACCCACCGTTTCGAAGCTAAGAGATAGGGCTACAATATTGCAGAAGGTCACTCAACCCAGTTTTGAGTGTAACCAGGTCAAAAATGCAAGAAACTACACCAGAATCACAAAAATAGATTCACAGAATGCATTCTAGCGGAAACATCATAACTCAGGCTCTCCAAGTCCAAATCCAGAAATTCCAAAACCAGATGATAGCTAAGAAACAGGGATAAATTACTTTAGAAGGCCTAAACAACTAATTCAGAAGCAATCCTGACCAAAACAACCAATTACAGGCTCAATTCTTACATTCGGGTAAAACCAGAACAACAATAGTAATTTCGACTTTTCTCATTGCACACTACTCCAATTAACCTAAAATTTTGTAGACACCTTTAAAATGTCATTCCCTACAACTTTCATGTTTTAAGCCAAGGCCAATTCGGCCTCTAACTAGGAGCTATAAAACCGGACAGAATGTAGCTTCACAAAACCTAATTTTCTGAAATTTCTTCCAAAACAGAAATTGATTGTATTGACCTTGGTCGATCAATCCTTGGTTTTGATGATTAACAAACCAAAATGTAGATTTGGTCTAATGTTTTTATGTGAGCAATTTGTTAGAACAGATTCTTGTGGCACAAAAGAAGAAGCAAAAATAGGGCACTCATGTCGGACGTCCGAAAGGAAGCTATCGGACGTCCGAAAGGATGAAGAACATCAACGGACGCACGCATCGGACGCACATCGATCGCATCGGACGTCCGAGAAATTTCGCAAAGATTTGATGACTCTCTGACGACGTTCGGACGCAGGGTTCGGACGTCTGACAGGTGGTTTGGACGCAGGGTTCGGACGTTCGACAGGTGGTTCGGACGTCCGACAGGCCAACGGCTAGTTTTGACAGCATTTAATATTTGACCGTTGGAGAGCCTTTTGGAGTCATTTCTCACCTTCTATAAAAACCCCAAAGCACAAGAAGACAAGGGACTTTTGCCAACACAAAATACAAGCTTACAAGTGAGATTTTTGAGTAGAAAGATTCTTTGTTGGTTGTATAAGGGGTTGGGAAAGTTGGGTTGTGAGGTTGCTCAAGTGAAGGTTATTCTCTAGGAGGAGTAAAACCTTGGTGAAGGTGAACCTATCACTTGAAGTGGTAAAACCTTGGTGAAGGTTGCCTCATTTGTATAAAATAGTTCTTAATTGGGTGAGTGATCTTTCAAGTGTAGGTTGTTGAGGGTTAACTAGAATAGTTGTAAAACTCCTTGGCTCAACCAAAGTGTGTTTGGGGTGAGGAAGGAGTGAGCCTTCACTTGTACATCTTGATTAGCATCGCCATCTATTGAAGAGGCTATTGGATTGATATTTGGTTTGCATTTCTTATCTTTTCTCTTTAATTAAGTTTTCTTTATTGTGCTTAAATTTGATATATCTTTGTGCATCATTGTGAAATTGTTTGTACTCATTGGGTTGCACTAGGCCTTACAGATTGCAATTGACCACTTTTTTCACCTCATAGAGTCCTTAAACATCATTTCCAATCATCATATATAACCACACAACCATGTTCATATTAAAACAGAAAAATCCCCAATAATTATAAAACTTCGCCAATTCAACCAAAAATCACAATATAATCCATAAAACCATCTCTTTAACTCACATAAGCCACTAATTAAACATGATTGAGAAGAAAAGAGAGGTTCCTTAGCTACTCACCTTACCAACTCAAGAAATGAAGCAACTTAGCACCTTGGTCTTCCAAACCACTTCACAACCAACCTTAATACCACTAAACTAAGAGGTTTTATGGAGAAAATCCAAGTTTAATCGGTTAAATTGTTTGATTGGAGCAAGAAATGAAGAAGTAAGATGAAAGCTTTCCTTTCTTTTCTCCTTGTGAAGCTCAGCCAAGATGATGAAGAATGAAGGTAATTTTGGATCAATTTGGTACTTATTTGGTAAAGGTAGTAAGATGGTCAAATGTCAAAGTCCAACCTTCAATAACAAGGTGACACTTGTCACCCTTTAAGCTTGAGATTATCTTCTTGTCTCTCCAAGACAAATATCTTAACACCTTGTAAAATAATATCACTCAATACAAAATTCCTACAAGTTGTCAAAAATATAATGCATTTACCGCACTAGCGGGTCCCACGTCCAAAATACGCTTTTAATTTCTCAAAAACTAACCGATACTAGAAAAATCATTTTAAAACTATTTTTGCTCATAAACTTTATCTGGGGAATTTTTCTAATCAAGAAAATGTAGAAAAGGCGGGCGTTAAAAAAATAAACCCTAGAAAATTAGAAAATTTCCGAATTCTCAAACTCATTTTTTTTTCGGGGCGTCACACAAAAATTCTGGACAAAACATTCATGTAAAATGGTTTGGCAGCCTGAAATTCACTCTTTCGGTAGGCATTCGAGCATGATTCCGGCATTATAGCCCCAAAAAATGCAAACCCAACACCCCTTATCTAATTCCTCTTTCCAACATAAGGTCAACCAGCAAACTGGATGGCCGAAACTTTGGTGAGCAAGTGCAGGTAAGAAAACAGCAAAGAGAATGCGAAAGCTTTTTGTTCTGCTGCAAATTTTGCAGCTTCAACTCATTGTCATTTAACATCCCCAAGCATAATCACCTAACCCCCATAAACTGATTGAAACAGCCAAGCATAAAATGCAGCAAAAGAAAAAAGTGGAAACTTGCTGCCAATCATGGAGAAACCATCGCAGTCAAACAAAATGAGCATTTCAAGCAAGCCGAAACTTAGGCACAAAAGCCTTTAGACATTTAGCTAAATGTGTTCGTGTGTGGAAAATGCCAAGAAAACAAGAAAAATCAGGAGGCGCAGCAATGATACAAGAGGATGAAACGGGGTTTGATGTATCAACTAAACAACAAATCTCAGATTTCAATCAAGTTAAAGCTTTAGCAACAACTCCAGAATAAAACTCCAATGTCCGAACAAGCCCAAAACAAATTCGATTGGAATGGATCTTCACCATCTATGCGACATTACAAGAGGATAGGCTATGTAAATGTCTTTTCTTTTCTAAGATAGGATCTTGCTACTAAACTACAGCCTATGGACGAAATGTAATCAACGCCAAACAAGTTTCAGACCCTAACATACCCATCATACACAATAACAGTAAGAAGGTCGCACCTTTGAGCTATAACCATGAACCTACATCATAACTCTTGAACACATTCACTTGACTTGAGATCCAGCATAGTTTCCATGATTTATTGATAAAAATTATCTATAGGAAAGGGAAAAGAACCTTACCGTGCTGTTTTCCGATGGGGTTTTAGCAGCGACAAGAAAACTTGAGTAGCAGTCCCCTTCATTCTTTTTGGTTTGACCAGATATCTCCAGGCTCTCGCCCCAGCCGTGACTCCTTCTTGGTTCTCCTATTGAGTCGCCCTTTTCTTCCTTCCAAAGCTCTCGGCCTCTCCCTCACGTTCTTTCCTTTCCTAGTTTTTCTTTTCTCTCCTGTCACTCACTCTCAAAACCCCTGCTCTTTCAGCCGTCACCCCTTTTTTTATTTATCCGTTCTTTTCCAAAACCCTTCATCCGACGCTGCTCCACATCTCACATCTCACCTCTTTCCTCTTTCATTTCCACCCTCCACCTATCCTCTTCTAGAATTCTCTAGGGCCTGAGATATCCAAGACACCTGGCCATTCATCGCTTAAATTGCCCTCAAGGGCCTTGCTGCAACTCTTCTTTGCAAGCTGCGGACGAACGCAACTTGCATGTAATAAATTATTATTATTATTATTATTTTATTATTATTATTATTATTTTATTATTATTATTATTATTTTATTATTATTATTATTATTTTATTATTATTATTATTATTTTATTATTATTATTATTATTTTTTCTCTTTTTTTTATATAAACAATAAACTTGCATAAAAATGAAATTTAACAGAGATAAGGCATATTTTTTAGATCATTTTCCGGCAACTCTTAACACTTAAAAAAAACCTTAAAATATAAGTAAACGGCTAAATGATCAAAAATGAATATAAAAAAAATAATAATAGTCTAAAATGCTAGAAATGCAAAAAGGTGCCTTAAAACAAAACAAAATAAAATAGATAATAGTTATTACTAAAACAAAAATGAATAAGTTAAAAATTTGGTGTCTACAGTTTGCCCCTCTTTGTCTGAGTTTTGAAAAAACTTGAGACAAAAAAATTAGACACCAAATACTTACCTGTGTTATTTGGCCGCAAAATGATTCCAACGAACAGGAATTTAAAACAGGATTGACCCGAACAGGAATTTAAAATGGGACTGATCCGAATAAGAATTTAAAAACGGGACTGACCCGAATAAGAATTTAAAAACGGGACTGAACCGAACAGGAATTTAAAACGGGACTGACCCGAACAAGAAATTTAAAACGGGACTGACCCGAACAGGAATTTAAAACGGGACTGACCCGAACAGGAATTTAAAACGGGACTTCACTGGGGAGATTTAAACAATAAATTGAGTTTTTACCTGGGAGTAGTTCAAACTTTTGTACCAAGAGGGAGATTTGATCTCTGTAGCTGAAACGATAGCTGATGTTGTTTCTTATGATCAAGCTTTGCCAATAACATTATCACTTCGTCTTTGCTTACTGGGGAGCTTTTTCTGACATCGATTTAGGTGCGAAAAGGAGAGTGGTTGTTTTCATTTGTAAACGCAACGCACCAGCTAGAAAAGAAGAAATAATGGACTTGCTACCATCATTTGATCCCGTTTGCCTTGAGAATCGTGTAAACATGAGTCTTGTGATGCTTTTGCCTCTGTTCTGCGGTGTCTGGCTTAGTCGAACTTGTAATTTTGAAACCTTTCAATTCTTGAGACTGATAAAGTACGTGTTTACCACGTCACCAAATCTATGTAGCAGTTTTGTTGCATTTTACTCACTTTAATAGATGATTGAATCCCCTATCCTTGCACAAACCTTAGGGTTTATCATCCATTCGAACCAATGGTGAAAGAATGATGCATGAAAAATTTGTCATATAAAAATCAATGATATATGCAAGATGATTTCCTATGTCAGGCAAAGATGAGCATGCAAAAGAATGCAGACAACCACAAGCAGTTGAACGCAAATAATCGAGAGAAACCAAGAGGTTTATAAAGATACATTTTGCAAAAGAATATATGTAAAGAAAGATACAAATTTGGCCAACGAATATCATATTCAAGACTTTGGATATATTTGCTTCGGAATTCGATACTGGCAGAAGTATCACAAACATGAGGAAAAGTCTAAATGAACCAGGTCACCAGCTGTTCCTTCTCGTGCTCATCTGTTGAGAAAACCTGCCTTGGCACCCTTTCGGGTTTTCACCAAGGTTGCCCCCACCCTTTTTGTTTTTGTTTTGTCTTTTCTTCTTCTTCTTCTTTTTTTCTTTTCTTTTCTTTTTCTTTTCTTTTCCTTTTCTTTTTTCATTTTGAGGCGCCCTTTCGGGTTTTCACCTAAAGAACAATGAAATATCTCGACCATGATCGACTCAGAAATATGAGTTAAAAATTTCTGACATCAGTAAAATGCACTTCCCTTGTGAGATTAGGCGAAGGCATTATGGGCATCACTTGCCAGTTGATTAACAAATTTCCTAATAGAAATACAACAAGTGACGAAAGCCAGGACTTTGGGCTTTGTAATGAGGTCAGGTGGGGTGTTTTTCAAGAAAAGTTGGGCTTGAAAGCAAATTTTGATGCGAGGTGTGAAATGACTTGAGATTGCACTACTTTGAAATCGTCTTCAATTTTGAACGAAACTGAGGAAAATTTGCCTCAGTTTGATCGAATTTTCTCTCTTTGCATTTTCTTCATTGCATTTTCCTCACTTTTGCATTTTTTTTAAAACTAAATTTGCCCCAGTGTGGGGTTCTCTTTTCTTTTTTATCATCTCTCTTTCAAAATAAATTTGCTCCAGTGTGGGGTTTGCAATTCTCAGGGTTATCAAGCGAAAATTTGTCAATTCTGATGGCTAAAAGGGGACAAGTAGAGATAAAATGTTTTAAGTGTAAAAGAAGATGGCCTGACTTTCATTTCGCCGTTTGCATGAATTTCTAAAGAAAATTTGCATGATCAAATGAAAAACTTCTTGCACATGTCTGAGTTGATGGGTTGAGGGAATGTTCGTCCATCCATTTCTGCCAAAATAAGTGCTCCGCCAGGTAATACCTTTTGGACAATGAACGGCCCTTGCCAATTTGGAGCAAATTTGCCTTTAGTTTCATCTTGCATTGGCAAAATCCACTTTAGTACTTTGTCACCTTCTTCGAATGCACGCCGATGGACTTTTTTGTTGTAAGCCCGGGCCACACGTTTCTGATAGCACTGACCATGACAGATAGCATTGAGCCGCTTTTCATCGATCAAAGTCAATTGTTCATGGCGCTGCTTCATCCAATCAACCTCCTCCAATTTAGCTTCCATGAGGATTCGTAGCGAAGGAATTTCAACTTCGGCTGGTAATACAGCTTCCATTCCATACATGAGTGAATATGATGTTGCCCCGGTCGATGTCCGGATAGAAGTCTGATATGCCATTAATGCATAAGGCAACTTTTCATGCCAATCGCGATGCCTTTCAGTCATTTTGCGGATAATCTTCTTCAAATTCTTGTTTGCGGCTTCTACAGCTCCATTCATCTGAGGCCTATAAATGTCAGAGTTGCGATGTCTGATCTTGAACTGCTCGCATAGTCCATCTACCATGTCATTGTTCAAATTCTTGGCATTGTCTATAATAAGCGTTTCGGGTACTCCAAAGCGACAGATGATGTGATCTCTCAAGAAATTGGCAACTACCTTCTTCGTTACATGTTTGAATGACTCCGCTTCAACCCATTTAGTAAAGTACTCAATTGCCACCAATATAAATCGATGTCCATTTGAAGCGGGAGGATCAATTGTACCAATCACGTCTATACCCCACATTGAACAGGGCCATGGGGCGATCATACTATGCAATTCAGTGGGTGGAGCGCGTATAACGTCACCATGCATTTGACATTTTATACATCTCCGAACAAAATCTATACAATCACGCTCCATAGTAAGCCAGAAGTATCCGGTTCTCATGATTTTCTTTGCTAGCAAATGGCCATTCATGTGAGGTCCACAAATGCCACTATGCACTTCTTTCATCATATATTGAGCTTCGTCTTCATCAATGCACTTTAAAAGGTTCAAATCTGAGGTTCTTTTGTACAAAACTTCTCCACTTAAGAAAAATTTTGAAGCCATTCTACGCAGAAAACTCTTGTCCTTTGTACTAGTATGCAGAGGGTAAGACCCAGTTTTGAGAAACTTCTTAATATCATTATACCAAGGAATATTGTCAGAGAACTTGTCTACAACCCAACAGTGGGCAGGCTTGTCTTGAAGTTGAATCTGGATTGGTTCGATCTTCAATTTATCTGGATACTGGATCATAGAAGCTAAGGAGGCATCAGCAAATAGTTCGGCTCAGCAAATACGTTTCGGGCTTGCGGGGAGATGTCTGAACTCCAAATTTTGAAATTGCTTGGCCAGAGTGAGCAGACTACAATGGTAGGGCAGAATTTTTGAATCTTTGGTTATCCACTGCTTCAAGGTTTGGTGCACGAGCAAATCTGAATCACTGAAAGCTATCAACTCTTTGATTTCCATTTCTAAAGCCATTTGAGACCAAAAATACAGGCTTCATATTCAGCCATGTTGTTTGTGCAAGCAAATTGCAATTTGGCAGCGGCAGGGTAATGCTTCCCTTCGGGTGAAACCAACACAGCTCCAATTCCAGCTCCGAGAGAATTCGAAGCTCCATCGAAGAAAAGCCTCCATTCAGGGCTTTGCTCACTTATATTGTCTATGGCGCCTACAAATAAGACTTTCTCATCAGGGAGATAAGTATGAAGTGGTTGATAATAATCATCCCTTGGATTTTCTGCCAAATGATCTGCTATAGCTTGCCCCTTGACAACCTTTTGTGAAGTGAAAACAGTATCGAACTCTAAGAGAATTATCTGCCATTTAGCCAGACATCCAGTTAGCATCGGCTTCTCCAAGAGATACTTCAAAGGATCAGATCGAGAAATAAGATAAGTGGTATGGCTCAACAGGTAGTGTCTCAGCTTTTGAACTGCCCAGGCCAATGCACAGCTGCTTTTCTCAATCAATGAATAATTAGCCTCATACTGCGTGAACTTTTTGCTTAGATAGTAAATGGCTTGCTCCTTCCTTCCGGAGTCATCATGCTGTCCGAGGACACAACCAACTGCTTCTTCAAGCACAGATAGGTACATGATTAATGGTCGACCCGGCTTGGGTGGCACCAAGACTGACGGATGTAACAAATAATCCTTGATCTTATCAAAAACTTGTTGGCATTCTTCACTCCAATACAATGGCACATTCTTTCTCAACAATTTGAACAACGGCTCGCATGTGGCAGTTAGTTGGGCAATGAATCTCCCAATCAAATTGATCTTTCCTAAGAAACTTTTCACGTCCTTCTGAGTTTTCGGCACTGGCATATCTCGAATTGCTTTGATTTTCGCTGGATCTATCTCTATGCCTCTTTTACTAACAATGAAACCCAACAATTTACCAGCTGGTGCCCCAAAGGCGCACTTTGCAAGATTTAGTTTCAAATTGTACTTTCGCAACCTTTCGAACAGTTTCTTCAAATCAACCAAATGGTTCTCTGCCCTTTTAGACTTGATTATGATGTCATCCACGTAGACCTCCATCTCCCGATGGATCATATCATGAAACAAGGTGGTCATGGTCCTTTGATACGTAGCTCCGGCATTCTTTAAACCAAAGTGCATCACTCGGTAGCAAAATGTGCCCCAAGGAGTGATAAAAGCAGTCTTCTCCCTATCCTCTTCTGCCATCAAAATCTGGTGGTATCCAACGAATCAATCACAAAAAGATTCAATCTCATGCCCAGTGGTATTGTCCAGGAGAATGTGAATATTTGGCAGAGGAAAATCATCTTTAGGACTGACCTTATTGAGGTCTCTATAATCAATACAAACTCGCACCTCTCCATTCTTTTTTGGAACAGGGACTGGATTCGAAAGCCAAATAGGGTAATGGGAAACAATGATAATGTTAGTTTTGAGCTGTTTTTCAATTTGCTCTTTTATTTTGAGGCTCATATCTGGTTTGAATTTTCGGGGTTTTTGCTTTACGGGTGGAAAAGTAGGGTCTGTGGGCAACTTATGCACTACCATATCAGTTGAAATACCAGTCATATCATCATAGGACCATGCAAATACATCCTGGAACACAGTCAAGAATTCAAGCATCTCCTTTTTCTGCCTCTCATTCAAATGAATACTAATTTGCACCTCCTTAACTTCATCTTTAGTGCCAATGTTAACCTTTTCTGTTTCTTCCAGGTTCGGTTTTGGTTTCTCCTCATATTGTTCAAAGTCCTTTGCAAAAGAATCGAATACCTCCTCATTATCACTCTCGCTTTGAAGCTCAGATTCCCAGACCTCCAAGTCTTGAGTGATATAGAGATTGCCATTATTGAATTCCAGAATAGTGATATCCAAAGTGTCAAATAGTTTTATTTTTAGCCATCTGAAAGAATTAACGAATGTGGGATAATAAGCAAATAAACATACAACAAACAAATGAATAAGCAATATGACAAACGAATAAACAAAACAACATGACAAGAACCACTTGTGCATTTTCATAAAACCTTTGATTGAAAGCGAAAACAAAAAGAAAGCAACGGAAACAATATTTACATGTGCAAATTTTACTCAAAGATAAAGATGCTTTCATTAGCTATTTACAGATGCAGAAGTATTTTCATGAATTCGCATGAATGACAAACCCCTTTAGTTTTACCGAAACTTCTTCTGAATGGGCAGAAACTTGGCCGTCCAATTGGAAATTGATCCTTCAGGGATGTTGGGAAACTCGGCCTCATCTGGGAAACTGTCTTCAAATGTTGCCCCAACGAACAATTGGGCCAAACTAGTTTCGATTTCGTCAACTGGGTTAATCTCTGATGTGATCACCTCGGTTGGTCGTGGAAAAGTATAATGCAGTGGTGGAATATCAAAGGCCTTTTGCCTGCCTTCTTTCTCTGCTTTCTTGCGTTCCTTCATTTCTTTGATGTCTTTAGCGGTTGGTCGGAAACCCAAACCGAATGAATCCTTTTTCTCCACAATTTCCACTGGTTTCAGAATTCCTTGTAGATCACGTCCCAGCCCTTTATCAAACTCATATCCTCCGCGGATCATTTCCTTAGCCATCATGACACTGGCCTTTGACAGAGCTCATTCCTCTTTTGTTATCCAATTTACGGAGACGATATCAGCTGTGCTATGAGGGGTCACTGTGGCGTTTCGGCTACCATCTTCTTCGGACCCAGAATCAGCAATTACGAGCCAATCCTCCTCGGCAAAGATAGTTATCAATTTGTCATTTACTATGAATTTCAACAATTGATGCAATGAAGAATGCACAGCCCCGGACTTATGAATTCACGGCCTTCCAAGCAAAATATTGTAAATACTAGGAAAGTGCATAACTTGGTAGGCTATTTGAAACTGTGCGGGCCCCATCTCGACTACCAAATCCACTTCTCCTATAGGTTCTCTTTGTGCTCCATCAAAACCTCTAACTATGGTCCCTGAAGGCCTTAGCTTGATATCTTGCAACCCTAGCTTTTCCAAGGTACTCCAAGGACAGATATTAAGCGCAGATCCATTGTCAATCAACACCTTTGGCAACATTTTCCCGTTGCACCTCACAGCTATGTACAGAGTTTTGTTATGTCCAATGCCTTCTGCCGGTAATTCATCATCAGAGAAAGTGATTTGTTTTGTAAATAACACACTCCCAACTATATGTGTGAAATTAACAACCGAAATGTCCTTAGGGATTTGAGCTTTAGTCAATATTTCGAGCAACGCATCCCTATGCATATCCGAAGAAAAGAGCAGATCCAACATGGATATTTGGGCGGGCGACTTGCTTAGCTTCTCGACTATATTATATTCGCTTCTTTGGAGCCTTTTAAGAAAATCCAAGGCTTCCTTCTCAGTAATTGTTGGTTTAGCGGGCAGCTCGGGGTTATTTGTTTGAATCGGAACGGTAGCTTCAAACGAACTTGCAATTCTCCCTGATCTAGTGACCACTGACACCTCTTCTTTAGCAACTGACTTTTTTCCAATTTGTATGACAGGTTCACCGTAGTTCCATGGCACTCGCTGCAAACTTAGAACAGGCTCCTGCTCTGGGAATTCGATGACCACTGGCTCCAAAGCCTCGCTCTCAGCTGGAGTGAAATCCAAAATAAAAGGCCTTTTATCTTCCTTAAACGGCACCTCTATTACAAATGGTTGGTCTGTGACCCCAAACACCTCAGCTTCCCTTGCCAATTTTTGGACTTGCTCCTCATACTCTGCGTCGTCCAGAATGACCCCAATGGTATTAGTATGTTCGGGCAAGGGGTTCCTATTTATATTCGGCCCTTGTGCCTCCCTTTCCTGATTACAATCTCTCCAGCTTCAATCATATCTTGAATTCTATGCTTAAGAGCCTTGCAATCAACAGTTGAATGTCCGGGTGCCCCTGAATGATAAGCACAGACGGCTTGTGGGTTATACCCAGCGAATATGCCATATGGATAGGTCGGAGGGGGTACCATACCAACTTTTCCGGCGGCCTTCAACTGGTCATACAATTGGTCTAGAGGCCTGCCTAAATCGGCAATTGTACGATTACAGGCTTGGTTGGAAGGTTCAGGAGGTTGAGGATGGCTATAAACAGGTCTATTTGGGGGAGGAAATCTTGGGTTATATGAAGGGCGAGGTCGGTTTTGGGGTGGATTTGATTGAGAAATTTGAAAAGGAGTTAAAGGTGGGTTAGGATAGCTTGGGCAAGGTCGAGGGTGGTGGATATTGGTAGTATATACATGGTGCGGGTTTGAATAATAAGGGTAATGTGGTTGGTAGGTTAGATTGTGTTAGTATCGGGGTTTGGGTGAAGCGTTCTGGTTCCAGATAAAAGTTGCATCCCCCTCTTTCTTTTTAAACTGCGGCTTCTTTCCACTGCTCCCTTGCCTTTGCAAAGCTTCTACTTGTGATTTTAAGGCAGAGACGTTAACAATTTTTTCGGATCTCACAAAATCATCATACTCTTCGAGTTTATTCACAATCGCAGCAAATGAACATCCGATCATACGGAAGATTTCTTCAAAGTGTGGAGGATCATGCGCCTTTATGAAAGTGCGAACAATTTCATCTTCGGTCATCGGAGGCTCAACCTTGGCAGCTATCTTTCTCCATCTTTTGGCGTATGTTTTATGATCTTCAGATGGTCGCCTCTTTGTGCCTTCCAAAGTAGTTCTGGTCGGTGCTAGCTCGCAGTTATATTCGTATTATCTGATGAAGGCATTGGATAGATCAAGCCAAGTCTTCACCTCCTCTGGCTTTAAGTTGGAATACCAATCGAGGGCGTCTCCTTCTAGACTCTCTGGAAATAACCTTAATGGCAAGTTTTCGTCATCCACTGGTCTGCCCAACTTGTTGGCAAACAAACGCAAGTGTGTCTTAGGGTTGCCTGTACCATCATATTTATTGAACTTCGGGGTCTTGAACCCTACGGGCAGCTGTACATTTGGAAACAGGCACAGATCATCGTAGTCTAACACCCCTTGTTTGCCTAAACCTTGGTTTTTCCTGATGAACTCATCGAAACGATCCAACCGCTTAAGTAGCTTCATATCCACCGGGGCAGACGACTCTCCCACTTCTGGCTTGGTTTGAACAGTGTGCTCTGGCACAACAGGCTCTGTGGTAGTATGATAAAAAGTTTGTGGATCCAGAGGCATGTTTGGACCACCTTGAGGCTGAAATCCTTGCCCATAGGAAGGATAGAACGAAGGATTTTGAGTATAAGTATACTACGGGTTGAAAACTCCCTCAAAAGTGGTTTGAATTGGAGGAATGACAAATGGTTCGGATTCCGGTTGTTTGACGGGCGCAGGCTCGGGCTGCACTCCGCTACTAATGAGCTCGTCGATCAACTTCTTTTGGGCGGCCATTTCAGATGCCATTTCCCCAAATTTGGTGAGTAATTCAGTCAACTGAACCCCGGGACTTGTGGCTTCCGGCTGGGTAGTTGCAGCGGTCTTATCAGACGATTCTGGCTGAGTACTCATGTCTACACGATTCCTTTGGGCTTTACTTCGGGATCGCGTAATAATGGGGCTTTTCCGAGAAGCTATTTTGAAACTTTACCTGAGGATGCAAAAGACATCTTTAGATAAACCAATCGTTACTAGATTTCTGTAACTTATTCAAAAGAGAAAAAAAAAAAGACATGAGTTAGTAATTGTTCAAACAATTCAGATGCATGTCTTATGGGGGGACCCTTTTTGTGCCAAAGGTAGGCCTAGCATGATGCAAACCTTCGGGGTAAAATCCAATTTCCAAACCTGTAAGTGAATTTAGAATTTTGAAATGGAAAGCTTCTCATAAAATGTGGAAGAGTTCAATCTTTCTTTACAACCTCGCCAATGGTCTTAGTAACCATGTTTACAAAATTCCTATGTTTCAAGAAACTTGTACTTTGTGACTCTCTAGAGCTCCCTAAACTGAGCTTACGAGCTCCTTCCCTAATCCTATCAAGGGCGTCTATGGCTTCCTCTAGTTTCTCATTCTTCTTCTTCTCCCTCCTCAACTGCACTTGGGTATCTTCTAAAACTCTGTTGGCCATTATAAGCTGGGCTTGAGATTCCTCTAATTCTTTCCTTAGCTTCTCCATTTGTTCTTCGGGACTGGCTGATGCTGATTGTTGCCTTGCCCTATCATGTTCCACCTTTTATTTGATCCATTCATTGTACCCAGGCATAACTGCAGGTGCCATCTTGTTTACCAATTCCAACTGCAAATTCTCAAGACCTTGCAAATTTCCCCAAGCCTCTAAGACCATACTTCGACTCTCGGTCACCGTACCCAATCTGAGATCTTCAACCCCTTGTACCATAGGAATGCTTTGCGGGTATCCAAACTGTCTCATAACCCTTTGTGTGTGAGAACCCGTATTTCCCTAATATTTTTCTTAGGATTTTTCCCCTTAATTGCATGTTTTCTGCATTTTCTGGCTTAGGAATATTTCTTGGTGGATTTTATGAATAATTATAGTTTTTAGATAATTTTTCTAGTATTGGAGAGTTTTTAAAAAATTAAGAATATATAATGGACGTGGGACCCACTAGTGCGAAAATTTTGGAAAAATTCGGCCAATTAGCTTAAATTCCGGATACTGTGTAAAATTTATCGGGTGTTAAGGGATAAGTAGAGGATGTGAATTGATTGATGTGAGAGGAAAAAGAAAGGATAAGAATGCACTTATTGGGTGACAAGTGTCACCATTTCATTGGATTTGACTTGATGACTTACTATTCATGTTTTTGACTTTTGACCCAATTAGTTAAATATCTTAAAAATTACCACAAATTCACTCTTTCTTACCTCCTTATGGCTGGCCCTCTCTAGCAAGAAGAAAGAAAAAACTCTTCAAAGTTTAGCTACTACTTAGCTCAAATCAACCAAAACAAGTGCTTAAGTTAGTTTCCACTCCATAAAAACCTTCTCTTTGGTGCTAGTGAGTGATTTGGTGAAGTTTTCTTGGAGAGCTAAGGTGTCCTACAACTTCCCCTCTCTTGTTTACTAGGTAAGTGATGCTTAAACTTCCTCCTATACTTAATGATGTTTAATTTGTGCCTAATGGGAGCTAAAGTGATGGATTATGTGATTTATTTCTTGGTTTGTGATGAATTGGTGAAGTTTTTATTTTTTGAGGAATTTTCTGGTTTAATGTGATCATGGTGTTGTGGTTGTTTATGATGGTTGATAATGAGGGGTTATGACTCTAGTACGTGTGAATTATTGATAAATGCAACTAATTTTGGGTTTGGATTGAAATGTGAAAAGTTAGGGTTTCATAACCCCCTTTTCTGTCCGGTTTTGGATCATGTGGTTAGAGGCTGAATTGGTCTTTGCTTAAAACATGAAAGTTGTAGGTATTGATGTGTTTGAGGCGTCTGTAAAATTTCAGGTCATTTGGAGTAGTGTAGAGTGAGATATGTCAATTTTACTGTTGCTGTTCTGGGTTGATCAGAATGTGAGAACTGTGTTTGAAATGGGTTGTTTTGACTAGTATTGCTTTGGATTTGGATGTTGGTGTCTTCTGATGAAATGTAGCTGGATGTCTTAGCTATCATATTCCTTTATAATTTCGGCATTTGGACATGTATAGGCTGAGTTGTACTGATTACAGCATAGTGTGATTTGGAAACCTGCAATTACGGTTCTGGTTTGGTATTCTGCCTTTTTGACCTAGTTGTGCTAGGATTTGGACTGAGTGGCCTTCTACATTGTTGTAGCCCTGTCTTTTAGATTCGAGATGGTGGGTCTTACACCCTCATCCGATAAGCGTAGCGCGTTTTGTGCCATTACCGCAAAAGGAGGACGAAAACTGTTTTTTTTTGTTAAGGTCAAGTTAGTGCATTGCTGAAATTTCTGGTTATCTATGCTACTTGTCTATGCATATGAAACCCTATTGGGGTTTCGATTGGCATTGCTTTATGACTCGTGATCGAGTCTCATCGTATTTGTTTGCTTGTTCTAGGAGGTAACGGTGGTGCACGACGTTCGTTTAACGACGGTGCATGAAACATCACTTTCTTGAGTGGTGAGTATACTACTCACTTAAATGTTACAATGTGGCTTTGTTATATGTGAATTTGATGCCTTGAAGGCGTATTTGGCTATTGGAAGTGAATGAGGTGAGGGTGTACTTGACCGCCCTCACCCCCTTGTGATTCCATTCATGACTATTTACCGTTTTACTGAAATATTGCACTTGATATATGATATATTGAATTCCTGTCATGGAAAACTGATTTGGTGTCGTTTGGACGAATATCCAACGACCTTACTATATCACTGAGCTCAACCCCATTGGGTAGTCAATTGAATCGAGCCGGCGAGGGCTTGGTCGTGAAAATTGACCTACCACGGGGACTGTACTGGGGAACCTTGTAGTAATGAGATTCTTGGTTCCGGTATACTCGAGTATTACCAAAAGCTACTGATTGGAGTGCGGGCCCGGTTGGGGTATGTTGGGTGGAAGGAATGGAAGTAAAGTGATATCTATGGTTTGGTACTTTTAACATTGACGGAGGGTCAATAAGGTTGGATCAAGAATATAAGCGAGGAAATGGGCTCTTGAGAGCCGTCCGTATCCTTTTACCGTTTTGTTTCATTCCTTAATTGTGTACTTTAATTGAAAGGACTTGCTATATGCTCTTTGTTGCTTATGTGGTAGTAACTCACTGAGCTTTAGCTCACTCCGTTCCATTTGTTTTCCTTACAGGAAAATGACTATTTTGGGAAAGGTTGTGCTAGTTGGTTGTCAAGTTGAGCATGTAAATGTATTTTGAATAGCTCCTTGAGGGTGAAAACCCTAAGTATTTTGTTCCAACCAATGGTTGGTTGTAATTGACTATTTGCACATGTATGGACTAGTTGGATATTTTGGTATGCCGTTTGGCTTGTAAACGTTGAATTTCAATGTATGTGTATGTTGGATTGATGTATGGTTGAACTCCGGATTCTGACGTGTCCGGCATTGTTCATCATCAGCGTTTTTCCATTTTTTTCTATTTTATTTTATTTTGTGATTTTGACTTGATTGCACGTGTGGGTATGTTCCGGAACGTATTAGATCGACGTAAACTGACCCGTTAGTCCTGGCGAGAGCTGGGCAGGCAGTCCGCTAACCTCTTTGGTTCGCCTTAGGGGAAGGTGGGGCTGTCACATTGTGGAATATAGGCGACTAGACCATTAACTCCAACTAGAGGGATGAAGTCATGTTGAGTGGTCCTAAAAGTTGGGTCTCTAACCCTGGTCCAATCTAGAACCCACTGCACTTTTTCTGGTGTCATATTGTTGAACTCCTCAATAAACTGGCTTGACGACATCACGCGGTAGTAGCGGCTGACTCTCTCTCGATGTGAATCAATCCAATTCTCAACTAAGAGGCAAGAACCCAAAGGGTTAAGTGATCTCTTCGCCAAATGTTCCTGTAGACACCAAATTTTTGGTGTAATTTCATTTACTGTTTATTTTTTTTTAGTTTTTTATTTGTCATGTTAGTTTTATTCAATTTTTAGTTTTTAGTTTTACTTTTAAGTTTTTAGCATAGAATTTCTTGAAATAAAAAAAAAAGAAGAAAGAGAAAAAGGAAAAATCATGAAAAAATGAAAAAAAAAGAAAAGTGGAATTTGCATTTTCTAGTTTATATTATCCGATTTTAATTAATTTGTTTTTGTCATTTTATTTTTTATTATTATCAATATTGTTTTAATTACTTTTAAAAAATTAAAAAATAAAAAAAATGATGATGATGAACACGCGACTTGCAAGCTGCGTTTTTGCAGCTTGCAAGGAGGGGCTCTTAGCAGCCCCTTAGCTGCAAATTTTGGAGAGTATAGCTGAGGGTTTAGGAGGGGGGTTCCTGGTATAAATAGCAAAAGAAAAGGCAGCCGCAAAGGGGGTGACGGAGAGAATCGAAAAAAAGAAACAAGAAAGAGAGATAGTGGTTGAAGTCTGAGAGGAAAAAAGGATGAGCGGCGAGAGTCTTTGAGCAGAAAGGGGTTTGAGCAAAGGAAAAGAGAGCTAGAGAGAGCGAGCAAACAGGAGGGACGGCAAAACAAAAGGAAAAGACTGGGGTTTTAGGGCTGGAAGAAAGAGGAGAGAAAGTGACGGTTTAGAAAGAAACCAGAGAGGTGGTGGCTGAAAGAAAGATAGTGAAGGAGAGAGTTCTGAGAGAGTAGCGGCATGGCTGAAGATTGAAAAAGAGAAGCCCAGAAAGGAAAAGGAAAACCGCAAACGGGAGATTGACTGGAACCAGTAGAAACTACGAGCAGAGGAGGAACCCAACGCCGCCGTTATTGTCTTCAATCTTCATCGGAAAAGCATGGGTTTTTTGCAGCAAATCATCTGCTGTCGATCTTTCCTTTTTCATTTGGGTAAACTTTCTCATCTCCTGCGGATGTTTATGCCTTTTGTGCTGAAATGTTTTTCTGTTTTGGTGGGCAAAACTTCGATCAGTTCCAAGCTGTTCGAAGCCTGTGAATGTATTCATTGTAGTCCCGTGACTTACTGTCGTTGTTTCTTTGAGTTTTGCTGGCGCTGCAGTCCAAGCCAAGCTGTTTCTTTTGTTGTTTATTTGCTGGCTCGTTGCTGTCTGATGTTTTCTTCTTTGTTGTATTTTTTTAGTCGTGAGTTCATGATGTATGTTGGATTGCAAGTTTTCTGTGCTTTCTGGAAATAAAGACCCAAACGGCTGAACACTTTCCAGGTCTTCATATCCTTTGGTTCTCGGCTTTTCATGTCCAAAACCCACCAGAAAAATTGAACCCAGCATGCAAACTTTGAGTATAAGCAACAAAAGATGTTTTCCTATCTTTGCAAACCCGTTTGGGGGAAGGAGATTTTAAAGCCTTGACCTTGTTGTCATTATATGATTTTGTGGGCTTAGTTTAACAGACTTTGCATGTTTCTTGTGGGGATAATGTTCATGGTCATTCTCCTGGGTATGGATGCCGATAGATCGCAGAAAAATTCTTGGAAAGTTTGCATGTTTGGGTCAAATAAAACCAAATGATTTTCATTTCTTAGGTTCGCAATTTGATGTCTGGCTATGTGTAGTGAAGAGGACCTTGCATCCTCGTAGAGCTGGGTTTGGTCATCTTTTGTTTGTTTCATTTGGTGTTGAAGGGATGAGAGGGAAGGTTTGGCATTGATGTTTGTGTGTGTAAGGAAAAAGTAGAACAAAATGCAGCAGCCTGCTTGTTTGTTGCAGGAACTCTAGCTGCATTTTTCGTTCTTTCTTTGTTGTTGGGCAGACCAGTTTTTCTTGTTGTCATGTGGTAATGGATGTTGTGTTCAATGGGATAAGTGAGGTTTGAGTTGGCATGTTTGAGCCTAAAATGTTTGAATCATGTTTGAGCATTTGCTGGAAAATGCATTTCAGTTTGCTGAACCAGAAACTCACGACCTTATCTTGTTGTTTTCTTCCATTTCGTTCCAAGCTTTGCTGATTTTATTAAATAATACTTCCAGCATGTTTCTCTCTTAGTTTGTTTGCATGAATGTGTTTAATTTGAATAAAGAATTCGCATGAACATGGTTGCAAGGAAAGAGATTTGCTGAAGTTATAAAATGTTGCAGCAGTTCACCAAAACTGGTTTAGTCATCTATCTTGCTAGTTTTCAGCATGAACTAGGAAGAACAAGCCAAAGTTGCTGGATTTTGTTTTAGCATTTGAATATTCTTGTTTTTCTGGATTTTTGCGTTCCGAAGAGGGGGAAGAATGTTTGATCTCCTTACAAGTTTTTTGTTTGTTGGATTGTGTTTGCATGGTAGAATGGAAAGAAGCCACGGCTGGAAATAAAATTTGTTGCAGAGAAAGTTTCTTCTACGTGATTGCATGGCTTTTGCATGAAAATGACTTTCAAAAATCGCACTCCAACCCCTTGGCTTCCATCTAATGCTTCCATGGCCCAATTAATTGGAAAACTTAATTAATTTTGTCCTCCTAACATGCCATTTCCTCTTTAATACATCTTGATTTGTTTTGGGTAGATACTTAAGGGGTTGTAGAATGAATTTGAAGGGTCTAATAATTTCTTTTTCCTAGACTTGTAGTTAATTTGATTTTTTGGATTCTTTGGCATTTGGTTGTTTAGCTACTAGTAAATTGCTCCTCGTTTACCTTTTTGTGAATTTTCTAGTTTGATTTGGTAAGTTTCACCTTAGATTCTTAATTTTATTTTATGTTTTTTAGTCCCTTAGTGTTTATAATAGTAATAAATTGGCCCTTTAGACCTCTTTAATTTTTTCAATTGGGTCTTTGTTTGTCTTAATTGGTTAAGTACGAGTAGTTTACTTTCCTTGGAATGCTTCGAGTGATTCAATTTGACGTTTGTTTCCATTTTCTTTGATTTATTTGATAATTTAAGTGGTACCTTGACCTTTTTATTATTTTGGAGGGTAAACTAGTAACTTCACTACGTTAGGGCGTCGATTCAAGGGAGGTACATTCTACCCCTTATATTTGTACTTCATTTGACCCTACGTGCTCCTACGTGTTATGTGAATATGCATGTCTACTTCGCTTTTCTTGCCTTCCCTTAATTCCTTGCATTTATTTCATCTACTTTTACTTTTATTTAAGTTATTCATTATGGGGTATGTGTACACCTCTTGGCTTGTAATAGATAGGGCTTGGCGAGCTTTCTTGTCCATTTTCCCTTTCCCCCCTTTGTTTTAGCTAGCAAATGTAATAAGTTCATTGCTTGCTTTCGTTGCTACGTGTTTAATCGCTTTATTAGGTCCTTGCATCTAGTCAAGCATGCTAAGTGTTATATGCTACGTGTTTATAAGTGATTCGCATGTCTACTCGCTTTTTATAGTCATGAATGAATGTGATGGATGAATGGACGTCACCACACTAGTCCAATGCTAGTTGTGGCCCCCTTTCCGGTCACCACACTAGTCCAACGCTAGTTGTGGTTCATTGTTCCGTTTCCACTAGTCCAATGCTAGTAGAAATTCATAGAAAGGGCTAGTCCAATGCTAGACCCAATAAGCCATTTCCCCTTTCGATAGTGCATATTTGCATGTTCACTACATGTCATGCATTTTTCTTAGTTTTATCATTTGGCATGCTCCTCGAACCCCTTTTCCCCTCCTTTTAGGATTTTTGCATTTCATGCTAGTTATAGAGTCCATTTGCTTGAGAGTCCCCTTAAATATGGGATATAGACGAGTGTGGCTTTTTCTAAGCCTTAGCACGCTTGTATTCCCTCTATAAAAAGGGCAAATTGAGTCACGATTTAGGTCTCCCCGTACCCAATATGCATGAATTCCCTAGGCTCATGTATTTTTAAATCCACTCTACCATTTTCTACCCTCATCACACTTTCATTTTTTCCTCCCATTTTGCACACGTGCACCTTTATGTTTCTTCACTTGCACATGAAACACTTTTATCGTCACTTGCACACATGCACTTCATATTATCCTTTCACATACCATACCTTGCCCACTCACGTGCACATTTTCATTTACATATTTATTGTTTTTTATTACTTTTTCAAACTCATGTCCTCACATTGCATACATGCATTCCATTCATTTGCATCCCACTCGCATTATTCGTGACTTCTTCAAAGGATCGTTATTGGGCTTCACAATTAATGTGATTGACACCACTCAACCTTTGAAGAGAAATTTCCCCCAATACCCGTAGGTCTAGGGGTTGCATTCATGTAGTGCATCCAAATGTAATAAATTCTTTGGTTAAAACAAGAAAATCTTTGATTAAATCATGCAACTAGCCTTGGTTAGGTCAAAGGGGTGCCTTGGATTTTATCCTTGCCTTCCCCTTTGTCAAATGTGACTACTTTTTCCTATTTTTTCTTTAAAAATTCATTTTTTGGTGACTTGGTACACCTTAACTCATTACCAAGTGGCGACTCCAATTTTTATTTCAAACCCTTTTTAAACTATAATTTTGGGTCAAATCGTCGCATTCTCAACCCCCCATTTAGACCCATTTTTCTTTTAAATCACAATTCATTTTCCAATCACAAAAAAATACATTTTCAAACCATTTATTTATTTATCAAAAAATGGGGCGCGACAGTTGGCGACTCCATTGGGGACATTCGAGAGTCCGAGCAAATTTGATTTAATCAACCTTTTTCTTCTTTTAACCTTTTCATATATCACATTTGGGTGTTTTAGGGCTGCATTTTTTCTTTTTTTAGGATTTTGCATTTCACGCGTATCCAACTACTCCCTCGCTCGCGAATGTATGTTTGGTTGATTGAATGTATGTTTACTTGTTTATCTCGCGCTTGCATTGCATTTGGGGGGGGGTGTGTCACCCTTAGAGCCTCGCGTTGATTCTCGATCCCTCCCCTCCAAACGAGCACTAGCATACGTGCATTCGCTTTATTATTTATCCCTTTTATTTTTCTTTTAGTGGCTTGTCACGCCACTTGTGACGACCCCATCTTCCCCTAAGGCGAACCAGAGGGGTCGACGGACCGCCTGCCCAGCTCTCGCCAGGACTACGGGTCACAAACAATCGAATCGCGTTTAAATATATAAAGGGAAAATTCAACAAAGTGAACGATTTAACCCAATAACTTGTTCTTATATCCATATTATCATCGTGCAAGAAAGTATAGCGCTCGAGCACTTCAAACGGACAAGAAAACGAAAAACGAAGATTTGCCGCGGATGAACAGTAACCGGCCACGTCACTATCCGGCCAGAATCTGGCCGGATATCCGGCCGGATTCTCGGCCGGATAGGAGGCCGAGGCTAAACCAAAATTTCGAAATGTCCCCTGCCAATCCGGCCAACAATCCGGCCGGAAGTTGGCCGGATTGCTCTGGCCGGATTCTGGGCAGTAGCCTGAGTCCAAAAATTTTTCTTTTTTTTTCTTCTTCCCCTGCCTATCCGGCCTTATATCCGGCCAGAAACTGGCCGGATTCTGGGCCGGATTCCAGGCAGTGTTTTTTTCAAAATTTCCTGCTTTCATTTTTAAAACCGGCGATTGCACAAATACACCATATAATGAATCCCAGACTTGGTAAACCATATATACACATCATCTATACATAAGAAAGTGTCCCTATACAATTCCATCACAAACACTAGAGTTCAAATACATCGGAGTTTCAAAGGTTCGAGGAGCTTGCAAAACTAACTATATCACGGCTCAACTCATATCAAAACTTGTTTCCAATCATGCTCCTGTAAGGAAAACAAAACGACGGGGGTGAGCTTACGCTCGTGAGGTACCAAATGCACAATTCCATGATACAACCATTAACACATATACATAAACATCTTCATACAAACATACACATATAAAAGGATACATGTGACCCTCAAGGGCCGGTTTCCGTTTGCCATACTTGATCGCACACGTTGACACTCCGTCAACCATTTAAACAAACCAAGGTCCGTAGACACCACTTCGCACCATTTCCTTCCACCATTCACCCCCTATTCGGGCCCGCCGCCTCATAGTTCCAAAAGGGTAATACTCGAGTATACCACAAGGTCGAGGAGTTAACACTCCACTCGCCTATCAAGAACCCAAAGGCTCATTAACGAATCGCCCAAGCCCTTGCCGGCACGACTCGAATAACGGTCTAAGGGCATGAGCTCAAATTCACATTAATATTAAGGCATTGCCCCAACAAATGTTCAATCATGTATACATACCATTTCACCTCCAAACGAGAATGATAAATGCAAATAAGTGATCAAGAGCGATCAAGTACACTCTCGACCCAAATCAAGACATTTAAAATCACATCACAAGTATGTTCATCATATACTGGTACACTCACCAAATAAACAGGCAAATCACACGTTCGAGTCAGGAGTAGGTCCCGGTCCACCGGTACGACCTAAAACAAGCAAGTAACCATATATAAGACTCAAACACGAGTCAAAGTATAACTTTAACTTACTAATACAAGTTACACAAAACAAATAAAATGGAGTAACAACAGTGTGGAATGTGAACAAACTCCCCACTTCATCCATTCTATTCAAATCCTTCTCAATTCAAGACCTCCCCTATCTACAATCAATTGGACAGCATTCCCCTTATTTTCTTCACATTTCCAACCTAATGAACAACACCCAACTTGTACCATTGCACTTATGGTTCTTAAACTAGTCCATTCACCCCATTTGAATCACAATACAACCAAATATACATCCATTGCTAGCATGTAAACCATACCTAGAAAAGCCCTAATTTCAACAAACCCTAAAACCAAAATTGCTCACAAATGCTGAAATTTTCTACAATTAACCACCATTAATACATATAAGCTTTAAAACAAGTCATATAAAGCCATCACACCCAACTCCATCATGAGGTATCATATAAAACAGCAAATTCCTCAATAAATAGAAACTTATCACTACTCAACCATAAGTCTTGAGATAAGCCACAAAATGGTATCTTCAACTACCATCACCTATCAATTTCATCTTACAACCAACAAAGAAACAATTCCTAACTTGCTTACCTTACAAAGACTTGATACAAGGTAGAGTAGAGCTTTTCTTTCCAAACAAAAACCACCAACCACTTCAATCCC
This sequence comes from Coffea canephora, assembly GCA_036785865.1. NCBI lineage: Eukaryota > Viridiplantae > Streptophyta > Magnoliopsida > Gentianales > Rubiaceae > Coffea > Coffea canephora. The sequence goes on from CM071917.1 coordinate 23,485,535, forward strand.
TCCAAGCAAGCAAGTATTATGGAGAAATTTGGGAGATTAATGGTTGGTTTGCAAGATTTGGCAAGGAAATGAAGCAAAAGTTGAAGAGTTTTTCTCCTCTTTCCCTCCTTATGTTGCACGGCCAAGAAGAAAGAAAATGAAGAGATATTGAGTCAAATTTTTACTTTGGTAAAGATGTAAGAAAAGTCAAAAGTCCAAGGGCCAATGAAATTACAACATTTGTCATTCAAGCTTATCTCATTCTTGTGTCTTATAACACTTAATTATAATGGCTAACCTCTAATTAATTCATAACACTAGGTACTAAGCTTCCGTATATAAAATTTCCAAAACTACATTTTACCGTACCAATCGTCTTAGTGGGTCCCGCAACCACTGTGCACACTTAAAAGTACAGAAATTGACCTAAACCCAGAAAATGATGCAAAATTCATATTTTCTCATAAAATTCCCCAGAAAACCCACGGATAAAAGAAAACCCTAGAAATAGACTTAAAAGTCCCCAAAATAAATGCCCGGAAAATAAGAAAATTTTCGGGGTCTCACTGTGAGGACTCGCAAAAACTATTATTTTATGCCTAAATTATGGCTTAATAAATTATTTAATTGGATTTTATTTCCAAGGAATATTTTCTAGTCTTATTAGACCTAAATACATGGTAATATAACTTCGTTATATTTTTAAAATGATTCGTTTCGAAAATTAATTTCCTAGAGCGCGTTTCGTAAAAATAGTGAATAGTACTTGGAGATTTTATCCGCGTAGTAGCACAATAAGCTTGGAATATTGGAGACTTGTACTATGGACCTAAAATAGGTAATCTTAGGTATAAATATTCAAGTGATAGTTAGTAGTGCAATCGTTCTAAGAATTTTTCGAAAGTTTCGCGTTATAGCGGTAAAATTGGCGGTACGCGTTTTCACACGCGCGACTTTATTTGAGGAACTTTAGACCCTTGTTTCGAGACAATTAAGAGTGAATAATATTTATATTAACATGAGTGCATTAGAGGTTTAGTGCACTAGTGAACCAAACGCGCGAGAAAATCGAGCCTAAAAACGTGCCAAACGAGCCTCACAAGAGTTGACTTTGGAGCAATTTTTCACCACACATTTAATCTTCTTGGAGAAGCTAACTTAGATCAGAATTACACTCTCTCTTCTCTCTCCTCACAGCCGGCCAAGCTCCTCCCTCTCTCTAACTCATTTGCAACAAAAATTCTGCACACTAACCTCACTCAAAACCACCCCAAATCACCTCCAAATCACACCAAACTTGGAGACCACTTAGCAAATCTCTTGGAGGTTGGTTTTAGCTAACAAAAGGCTGCATCTTCACGGTTTCTTGGAGCTTCAAGAGGGCCGAAATTTTCTGGACTTGCACACCTAAGGAAGAGGTAATGATCAACCCATGAATTCTTGTCTTTTGGAAGTTATATAGCAAGATTAAGCTCATGCATGCACTTAGTTAGCTTGATTATGGTGTAAAAATGTGATTGTGGGCTCTTGGAATTCCCACACTTGGGTTGTTGTTGCTGATGTGATGATTAATAGTGATTATATTGTTGGTTTAGTGATTATAATGATGCATTAGTGATGGGTAATTAGTGGAAACTTCATTGGGTGTAAGAAGCTAAACTTTCCGATTTTGCCCCTGCTATGTTCGGCCATTTCCAGGCCAAATTTTAATGGTTTAATGGCTTGGATTGGATGTTTATAGGGTGTATTTGATGTGTGAAAAATTTCATTGGAAAATATTGGGGTTTGATGGAGCAAATGAATTTTTGTTCGAAACCAGCAAATCTGGAAACTGTCTCGCGTATGCCTCTGACCAGCAGTAGTATTTTGGCTATAACTCTGTCCTCGGATGTCGAAATCATGTTCCGTCGGTGGCGTTTGAAACTAGACATTCCTAGCTTTAATTTGGTATATGATGCACGTTCTGATTCCTTGTGACCAAGCCGAACCAAATGTTTTAAGTTCGCTGTCCTGTTGCTCTGTTCGTCTGGAATGAAGTGTGCAGGCAGCAACTTGATGCCCGAATTTGAACCAGATGGGTGCCGAATTTGGGAATGATTTCTTCTGTGATATTTTAACTCTATGAATGTATTTTCCAACGGCGTAAGCCATGCTCGATTTCGAGCTATAATGACTGAGTTGTGACTGAATCAAGTGAACTGCTCTGTTTTGGAAAACCCTAATGTTGGGACTGGTTTGGAACCAAATCTTGGAGTGAACTTGTTAGTTGATGTTCTTGATTTTAAACACTTACCAAAGGTATCATGGGTATATCTTAGATCCTTATTTCACAAATGAACCATGGTTGGATAACTTTCTTGGTTAAACGTTTGCAAATTGGGAAATGAAAGTCAAAGGCAGAATGCCTTAGGAATTTTCTTAAACTTCGGTTGGCTCATTAACTACCTTGCCGAAGGTATTTTTCCCCGAAATTCGATAGAGAGATACTTTCCATATATTATTGAAATACTGCCAATTTTGGTGCCGATTCAAGTTCGTTTCGATACCCAATTGAATTACTAAAGTTAGAGGTTCAAATCTGGAAAATTCTCATCCAGTCTTGAATTTGCTCAACTTCGGGCTACCGTATCACGGTGCTCGAAACTCCGATTCTCGATCCGCTTGTTTTGTCATACACTTCACTTGCAACACTAATTGATCTGAAAATTTCAGAGGCCGGTTTGCAACGTACGAATCGTGCCGAATTTTCAAAGTTGACCAAAAACCAACTTCATTCTGCCTTGTGAACCAACCCTGCATCTTCAAGCTCATTTTTGACCACTTTTCACTTTGATTCATGGAAAAGTGTCTTCTAGGAACTTATAGTACTCTCTAAGAGGTTTCCAACGGTATAAAATTTTCCAATTTTCGACTTATACCGAGCAAGTTATGATTTTTCAAAGATTTGTCGTAAAACTGGAAAATTTTCCAATTCCAAGAAAATAGAGTTTTTCAAAAAACTCTTTATTCTTTTTACATTCTTAAACGTTTTGCTTACAATTTTCATGATAAAAACTCAAATAATATTATACCTAATAAAAGGCAAGTTGAACCTCGATTTACGTGTAATTGAGGTTCCTTTTTGCAAAATAATTTTTAGATTGTACTAGTGTACAATCTTTCTTGATAAGTGGGTTAATTGTGTGATTATCCACTATTAATTTGCCAGGCGCACAAGGAGACCTTCAAGAGGATCTCACCGTGGACACTTGAACTTCCGGAAAATAATTCTTGTTGAATTGCTCGGTGAGTGTCAAGTGTGTGAATTTTGATACTTGTTTAATTGTGGTATTTGTTGAAAGTTTAAAAATTAAGGGCGGGTGTGTACTTTATCGCACTCGTTCTAATTTCAAATGAATGAATGGAATGTCTTGAATGAATGAATGAAATGAAATGTTATGTCATGAATGCTTGTGTCGTTGGAGTGAACCTCCTCGACTTTCAAATGAATGGGGGACGCCCAAACTCATAGGCCGTCCTTAGACTCGAGCCAGCAATGGGCTTGGTCGGGGATTCGAACGAGCCATGAGATACACATAAGCTCGACCTAATAAGAGGTCTTGCTTGGCATACTCGCAGAGTATCGCCCAATAATAGACTTGTGGGCCCTTGAGGTGTACGGTGGACGGAGGGAAGTAAGTGGTGATCTACGGAAATGGAAATACCGACCCGGTTGACAGGAGGGTCAATGCGGGAAGGTATACGAATGACAACGGCAGATCGAGTGGAACTTAGCTCCTGAGAGCTACTATATCCTTGAATTGTTTCTGATTACTTTTCCTGTTTGAATAATTGATTATTGAAAAGACATGGTTTTATTTATTAAATTTGGGTTTGTTATTTGACTAAGTGCTTGCATGTGTGTTCTTGGCCTCACGAGCGTTAGCTCACCCTATAGTTTTGTTTTCCTTAACAGGACCGACTCTCGGAGAAATATGGAGAAACCATCCGTTGAATTTTTGTTAAGACTCCGGATATATATATATATTTTGACTAGGCCCTGGTTTGGGTTGTACTTTTGGAAATTGTAAACTTGAAAAGTTTGGGCCCTGATGTGTACTTTGAATTTAAGTCGTTTCATGATTTACCGATGTACTGGTTATACATTAAGTGACTTCTTAAGCTTGAACGCTTCCGCATTATGGTATTCATATTGTTCTCATCGAAGAGATTAGTTCGGTTTGAAATTGAATGGAATTGCTTGAGTCCTGGCGTGAGCTGGGCAGGCGTCCGCGGATACCCTTTGGTCCGCCTTAGGGAGATGTGGGGCGTCACAGTTGGTATCAGAGCACTAGGTTAGAGGTCTATATGGGAGACATATTGGATACTCTACCTTTAAGACTCGATATGGGATGACTTAATCCTACCCTAAGTGATACTTGAGGCGAGCTAGCAACTAAGTTAGTCCTACCTCAAGTGACGATTGGGATGAACCAACGATTAAGTTAGGCATGCATTGCAGGATATTGGAATTAGGTAGTGATTTAAGTTTCTAACCCGAAAGGTATTATTATTGTTATTATTTTGCAGGGATGGCTGATGGAAACGGAGCCCCGGCAGCTAATGGGAATGGCCATGCGAATGGTCATTACGTGCCCCTTAGGACTATCTACTACCGACCTATAGCAGGAGGAGCTCGTGTGCGCTACTCACCGCATGATAGATACCCTCGATGTTCGTGTAGGTTGACTTTTGCCTACCCGGACTATGTGGTGCTTGCTTTGGACGACGAGCGTCGTCAGTTGGTGGATGCCAACCGTGATTTACAGGCTGAGGTAGATGAGCTTAGGCAGATGGTTGGCGCTCAGGGTGAGCGGATTGCTGAGCTTGAGGAGGTGCTAGAGGGTGAGGTAGCCACGTCTGCAGTGGTTAACCAGGAGCTTCGGGATACTAGGGCTCGACTCATTAGGTTAGCACGAGATGTCCGTACTCGGGCTTTCGAGATGCTGGTTGATGCTACTAGTCTGGTTGAGGATGCTGCTGCGGTGATTCCTGATGATGAGGAGGAGGATCCGGAGGAGGATCCCGAGGAGGAGGTTCCTCCTGATAGCCCTGCTATGGACTAGGATCTTGGTCGTTGACCTCTTTTGACTTTTGATGGGTACAGTTAGGACTGGTTAGGGAGACGCGAGTGCCGAGGCCATTGTATTTTGCATGCTTGTGTGGCCTACTTTTGGGCACTTGTTCTTACTTTAGTCTTCTGTGACTAAAAGCATACTCTTGAGCACCTGTGTGCTATATTTTGTGAATTGTCCCTAACTTGCTAATTGTACGAACTTGACTTGCTTATAAATGTAAATTATTGTTGATTTCAATGCTTTCTTGGTTAGTTCTAAATTTGATAAAATTCTTGTTTTCTGCTTAAATTAATTTATTTCTTGCACTAGGCACGTTTAGACTTATGGAAGGATTAAGAAGTGGTCGAGGCCGTGGGCGAGCGTCTAGACAGGCCCAACCTCAGGGGGATGACCAGGGTTCGGCAACTGGACCGACCCAGGGACAGGAAAACGTTGAGGGTAACCAAGTGGCTACTGCCATCAATAGGATGACTGATATCCTAGAACGTCTAGCGGAGAGACAGGGTCCTGGACCATTTAACCAACCTGGGGGCCAGGATAGAGGAGAGGATAGAGCCCTGGAAAGATTCCTAAAGTTTAACCCGCCTAAGTTTATGGGTGAACCTGACCCCGAAGTAGCGGAGAATTGGTTAGAAAGGATGACCAACATATTCGCCGCTCTAGACTATACTGAGGATAGGCGAGTGAACTTTGCTGCCTTTCAATTTGAGGGAGTAGCCCGTGCTTGGTGGGACTTGATAAAAGGAAAATGGGAAAGAGCTCGAACCCCTTGGACTTGGGAGAATTTCACAAGGGAGTTTAATGAAAAGTTTCTTCCGCCCTTGATCCAAGAGAAAAGGGAGGACGAATTTATTAAGTTGAAACAAGGAACCCTTACTGTCGCAGAATATGAAGGGAAGTTCACTAAGCTTTCCAAATATGCTCCTGAGCTAGTAGCCGATGAACGGAGAAGGATTAGAAGGTTCATACAGGGACTTAATGTGGAACTTCAGGAGGGCCTGGCTGCAGCCCAAATCTCTACTTTTACTGAGGCTTTAGAGAAAGCGCAAAGGGTTGAGAATGCAAGATCTCAAGTGAGGGATTTCCACAATAGGAAAAGGAATTTCCCTAGTCGCACTACTGGGCAGACCAGTAAGTTTGTACACCCTTCTAAAAAGGGAAGAGGTGAAGGAGGAACGAGAACTGCTGGAGCTTCTAGGGGAGCTCTATCTAGGGGAGGTCGTAGCGGGACGACTCAAGCTAGGGGAGCACCATCTGTTGGATCGACTGTGACCCCTCAAGTTACTTGTGGGTATTGTGGTAAACCCAACCACTCTGAGAATGACTGCTGGAGAAAGCTGGGAAAATGCTTACTGTGTGGGAGCACTGAGCATCAAATCGCAAGTTGTCCGAAATCGTCAAAGACAGGGGGAAGCCTGCAGAGACCTGAAAAATCAACCTCTAAGCAGACCAGTGCCGGAGGGAGTCGACCGAAAGTACCGGCTAGGGTCTACGCATTGGACTATCCACAAGCTCCAGATGCGACCGAAGTGGTCGAAGGTACAATTCCAATCTTTCACCGCCTAGCTAGGGTTTTAATTGATCCGGGTGCAACGCACTCTTTTGTAAACCCTGATTTCATGAGTGGAATAGACTTGAAGCCAATTAAGTTACCATATGACTTGGAGGTTAAAACACCCACTGGGGACAAAAGTCTAATTGCCAATATGGTGTATAAGAATAGTGAAATTTGCGTGAGGGAAAGAAAATTGCTGGCCGATTTGATAGGCTTAGCGATTAAAGGATATGATGTGATCCTAGGGATGGATTGGTTAGCCCGTTATAATGCTCAGTTAAATTGTAGGACGAAAATTGTAGAATTGTGTATTCCAGGGGAAGCAACATTGAAATTGGATGTGAGGGGTAAGTTAGCCTCGTCTGCACTTATTTCGGGAATTCGGGCTAGAAAGTTGTTAAGTAAAGGAGCTCAAGGGTATTTGGCTTTTCTTATTAATACTCCTAGCGATAAGGTGAATCTGGAAGACACCCCGGTAGTAAAAGAATTTTCTGATGTTTTTCCTGAAGAATTGGAGTCTCTACCTCCGGAACGGGAAATAGCTTTTAAAATTGATTTAACTCCGGGAACAGCACCTATATCAAGGACACCATACAGGATGGCTCCAGCTGAGTTGAAGGAGTTGAAGTTACAATTACAGGATTTGTTGGAACGAGGTTTTATACGAGAAAGTGATTCTCCGTGGGGAGCCCCAGTTTTGTTTGTAAAGAAGAAAGATAGGAGTTTGAGGTTATGTATAGATTATCGAGGTTTAAATGATGTTACGATTAAGAATAAATACCCACTACCCCACATCGATGAACTGTTTGATCAATTGCAAGGGGCGGTAGTGTTTTCAAAGTTGGATCTAAGGCAAGGTTACTATCAATTGAGGATTTTGGAAAAGGACATACCTAAGACTGCTTTTAACTCGAGGTATGGGCACTTCGAGTTTGCAGTAATGCCTTTTGGGTTAACCAATGCACCTGCCGCTTTCATGGATTTAATGCATAGGGTTTTTAAGCCTTACTTGGATCAATTCGTGGTGATCTTCATTGATGACATTTTGGTGTATTCTAAGAATGTGAAAGATCATGAGAAACATTTGAGAATTGTTTTACAAATCTTGAGGGAACATCAGTTATATGCTAAGTTTAGCAAGTGTGAATTCTGGCTGAAGGAAGTGACTTTCCTAGGGCATATAATTTCTAAGGATGGGATTAAAGTGGATCCAGCTAAAGTGGAAGCTGTTTCGAAATGGAAACGACCAGAAAACCCAACGGAAGTTCGGAGTTTTTATAGGATTGGCAGGATATTACCGGAGATTCATCCAGGATTTTTCGAAAATTGCTGGACCTATGACTGAGTTGACCAAGAAAAATGGAAAGTTTATTTGGAGTTCTAAGTGTGAAGGAAGTTTTCAGGAGTTGAAAAGAAGGTTGACTAGAGCGCCTGTTCTAGCTCTACCAAATGGACATGATAGTTTTGTGGTTTACACAGATGCATCTAAGGAAGGTTTGGGATGTGTTTTGATGCAAAATGATAAAGTGATAGCTTATGCCTCTAGAAAATTGAAGCCGCATGAAGGGAACTATCCGACCCATGATTTGGAGTTAGCGGCTGTGGTCTTTGCTTTGAAGAAATGGAGACACTATTTATACGGAGTGACATTTGAGGTTTTTACCGATCACAAAAGCCTTAAGTACTTATTTTCTCAGAAGGAACTGAATTTGAGGCAACGTAGATGGATGGAATTTCTGGAAGATTATGACTGCATTATTAAGTACCATCCTGGGAAGGCCAATGTAGTGGCCGATGCTTTGAGCCGTCAGGTACAAATGGCTGGATTGATGGTTAAGGAATTTCAATTGTTGGAGGAAGTTAGTTATTGGAATCCTCGATTGGAACCAAAGAAAGTGATTTTGGGGAATATTGTGATAACCTCCACTTTATTGGGACGTATTAAGGAATCTCAGGAAAAGGACCCTGAAATGCAAAAGTTGGTGGAGAAAGTCAAGATGGGAGACCAGACCGATTTCACTTTGGGATCAGATGGAATATTGAGATTTCAAAATCGGGTGGTTATGCCAAAGGATGAAGGACTTAGAAAAGAAGTTTTGGAAGAGGCACACCGATCAAAGTTTACAGTACATCCAGGAGGGAACAAAATGTACCAAGACTTGAAAGGTCTATATTGGTGGAAAAATATGAAGAAGGAAATTGCCCAATTTGTCCAGACATGCTTGGTTTGTCAACAGGTTAAAGCCGAACATCAGAAACCATCTGGGCTTTTGCAACCTCTAGAAATACCTGAGTGGAAATGGGAAAATATTACCATGGATTTTGTATCAGGTTTACCAAGGACACAGAGAGGCCATGATGCTATTTGGGTAATAGTAGATAGATTGACTAAATCGGCTCATTTTCTGCCGATTAATATGAAATATCCATTGGAGAAGTTGGCCAGATTGTACTTGGATGAGATTATCAGACTACATGGTATACCTGTGAGTATTGTGTCGGATAGAGATCCAAGATTTGTTTCGAGGTTTTGGCAAAAGATGCAAGAAGTGTTGGGGACTAAGTTGAACTTTAGTACCACCTATCATCCCAGACTGATGGACAATCTGAAAGAACAATTCAAACTCTTGAGGACATGTTGAGGACTTGTGTACTGGACTTTGGAGAGAATTGGAGTAAGTTCTTGACTTTAGTGGAAATTTGCCTATAACAATAGTTTCCACTCTTCTATTCAAATGGCTCCATACGAAGCACTTTATGGTCGGAAGTGTAGATCCCCAATTTGTTGGGATGAAGTAGGTGAACGGAAAATCTTAGACACGACTACTGTATCTTGGATTGAGGAGGCCAATGAGAAGGTGAAATTGATACGGCAAAGGATTCAAACCGCTCAGAGTAGACAAAAGAGTTATGCCGATAATCGAAGGAAGGATTTGGAGTTCACTGTTGGAGATATGGTATTTCTCAAGGTTACGCCTTTAAAAGCAAGTTTGATGTCCGGAAAAGGGAAGAAATTACAACCAAGGTTTGTAGGGCCTTATAAGATTATTCAGCGAGTTGGGAATGTAGCCTATAAGCTGGAATTACCACCGAGTTTATCTCGTATCCATAAACGTGTTTCATGTGTCCATGCTTAAGAAGTATCATCTAGACCCCTCTCACGTTTTACAACCGGAGAATATTGAAATTGATGAAACCCTGACCTATGAGGAGAGACCAGTAAAACTTCTGGATCGAAAGGTGAAGGAATTGAGGAACAAGCAGATACCACTAGTGAAAGTTCTATGGAAGAACCATGGAGTCGAGGAAGCAACATGGGAAGTTGAAGAGACAATCAAGGAGAAGTATCCAGACTTATTCATCGACCAAGGTAAATTTCGAGGACGAAATTTTCTTAAGGGGGAGAGGATGTGAGGACTCGCAAAAACTATTATTTTATGCCTAAATTATGGCTTAATAAATTATTTAATTGGATTTTATTTCCAAGGAATATTTTCTAGTCTTATTAGACCTAAATACATGGTAATATAACTTCGTTATATTTTTAAAATGATTCGTTTCGAAAATTAATTCCTAGAGCGCGTTTCGTAAAAATAGTGAATAGTACTTGGAGATTTTATCCGCGTAGTAGCACAATAAGCTTGGAATATTGGAGACTTGTACTATGGACCTAAATAGGTAATCTTAGGTATAAATATTCAAGTGATAGTTAGTAGTGCAATCGTTCTAAGAATTTTTCGAAAGTTCGCGTTATAGCGGTAAAATTGGCGGTACGCGTTTTCACACGCGCGACTTTATTTGAGGAACTTTAGACCCTTGTTTCGAGACAATTAAGAGTGAATAATATTTATATTAACATGAGTGCATTAGAGGATTAGTGCACTAGTGAACAAACGGCGAGAAAATCGAGCCTAAAAACGTGCCAAACGAGCCTCACAAGAGTTGACTTTGGGAGCAATTTTTCACCACACATTTAATCTTCTTGGAGAAGCTAACTTAGATCAGAATTACACTCTTCTTCTCTCTCCTCACAGCCGGCAAGCTCCTCCCTCTCTCTAACTCATTTGCAACAAAAATTCTGCACACTAACCTCACTCAAAACCACCCAAATCACCTCCAAATCACACCAAACTTGGAGACCACTTAGCAAATCTCTTGGAGGTTGGTTTTAGCTAACAAAAGGCTGCATCTTCACGGTTTCTTGGAGCTTCAAGAGGGCCGAAATTTTCTGGACTTGCACACCTAAGGAAGAGGTAATGATCAACCCATGAATTCTTGTCTTTTGGAAGTTATATAGCAAGATTAAGCTCTGCATGCACTTAGTTAGCTTGATTATGGTGTAAAAATGTGATTGTGGGCTCTTGGAATTCCCACACTTGGGTTGTTGTTGCTGATGTGATGATTAATAGTGATTATATTGTTGGTTTAGTGATTATAATGATGCATTAGTGATGGGTAATTAGTGGAAACTTCATTGGGTGTAAGAAGCTAAACTTTCCGATTTTGCCCCTGCTATGTTCGGCCATTTCCAGGCCAAATTTTAATGGTTTAATGGCTTGGATGGATGTTTATAGGGTGTATTTGATGTGTGAAAAATTTCATTGGAAAATATTGGGGTTTGATGGAGCAAATGAATTTTTGTTCGAAACCAGCAAATCTGGAAACTGTCCTCGCGTATGCCTCTGACCAGCAGTAGTATTTTGGCTTATAACTCTGTCCTCGGATGTCGAAATCATGTTCCGTCGGTGGCGTTTGAAACTAGACATTCCTAGCTTTAATTTGGTATATGATGCACGTTCTGATTCCTTGTGACCAAGCCGAACCAAATGTTTTAAGTTCGCTGTCCTGTTGCTCTGTTCGTCTGGAATGAAGTGTGCAGGCAGCAACTTGATGCCCGAATTTGAACCAGATGGGTGCCGAATTTGGGAATGATTTCTTCTGTGATATTTTAACTCTATGAATGTATTTTCCAACGGCGTAAGCCATGCTCGATTTCGAGCTATAATGACTGAGTTGTGACTGAATCAAGTGAACTGCTCTGTTTTGGAAAACCCTAATGTTGGGACTGGTTTGGAACCAAATCTTGGAGTGAACTTGTTAGTTGATGTTCTTGATTTTAAACACTTACCAAAGGTATCATGGGTATATCTTAGATCCTTATTTCACAAATGAACCATGGTTGGATAACTTTCTTGGTTAAACGTTTGCAAATTGGGAAATGAAAGTCAAAGGCAGAATGCCTTAGGAATTTTCTTAAACTTCGGTTGGCTCATTAACTACCTTGCCGAAGGTATTTTTCCCCGAAATTCGATAGAGAGATACTTTCCATATATTATTGAAATACTGCCAATTTTGGTGCCGATTCAAGTTCGTTTCGATACCCAATTGAATTACTAAAGTTAGAGGTTCAAATCTGGAAAATTCTCATCCAGTCTTGAATTTGCTCAACTTCGGGCTACCGTATCACGGTGCTCGAAACTCCGATTCTCGATCCGCTTGTTTTGTCATACACTTCACTTGCAACACTAATTGAGCTGAAAATTTCAGAGGCCGGTTTGCAACGTACGAATCGTGCCGAATTTTCAAAGTTGACCAAAAACCAACTTCATTCTGCCTTGTGAAACCAACCCTGCATCTTCAAGCTCATTTTTGACCACTTTTCACTTTGATTCATGGAAAAGTGTCTTCTAGAACTTATAGTACTCTCTAAGAGGTTTCCAACGGTATAAAATTTCCAATTTTCGACTTATACCGAGCAAGTTATGATTTTTCAAAGATTTGTCGTAAAACTGGAAAATTTTCCAATTCCAAAAAATAGAGTTTTTCAAAAAACTCTTTATTCTTTTTAATCTTAACTTTTAACGTTTTTGCTACAATTTTCATGATAAAAACTCAAATAATATTATACCTAATAAAAGGCAAGTTGAACCTCGATTTACGTGTAATTGAGGTTCCTTTTTGCAAAATAATTCTTAGATTGTACTAGTGTACAATCTTTCTTGATAAGTGGGTTAATTGTGTGATTATCCACTATTAATTTGCCAGGTGCACAAGGAGACCTTCAAGAGGATCTCACCGTGGACACTTGAACTTCCGGAAAATAATTCTTGTTGAATTGCTCGGTGAGTGTCAAGTGTGTGAATTTTGATACTTGTTTAATTGTTGGTATCTTGTTGAAGTTTAAAAATTAAGGGCGGGTGTGTACTTTATCGCACTCGTTCTAATTTCAAATGAATGAATGGAATGTCTTGAATGAATGAATGAAATGAAATGTTATGTCATGAATGCTTGTGTCTTGGAGTTGAACCTCCTCGACTTTCAAATGAATGGGGACGCCCCAAACTCATAGCCGTCCTTAGACTCGAGCCAGCAATGGGCTTGGTCGGGGATTCGAACGAGCCATGAGATACACAAAGCTCGACCTAATAAGAGGTCTTGCTTGCATACTCGCTAGAGTATCGCCCAATAATAGATTGTGGGCCCTTGAGGTGTACGGTGGACGGCAGGGAAGTAAGTGTGATCTACGGAAATGGAAATACCGACCCGGTTGACAGGAGGGTCAATGCGGGAAGGTATACGAATGACAACGGCAGGATCGAGTGGAACTTAGCTCCTGAGAGCTACTATATCCTTGAATTGTTTCTGATTACTTTTCCTGTTTGAATAATTGATTTATTGAAAAGACATTGTTATTTATTAAAGTTGGGTTTGTTATTTGACTAAGTGCTTGCATGTGTGTTCTTGGCCTCACGAGCGTTAGCTCACCCTATATTTTGTTTTCCTTAACAGGACCGACTCTCAGAGAAATATGGAGAAAACCATCCGTTGAATTTTTGTTAAGACTCCGGATATATATATATATTTGACTAGGCCCTGGTTTGGGTTGTACTTTTGGAAATTGTAAAACTTTAAAAGTTTGGGCCCTGATGTGTACTTTGAATTTAAGTCGTTTCATGATTTACCGATGTACTGTTATACATTAAGTACTTTTAAGCTTGAACGCTTCCGCATTATTGTATTCATATTGTTCTCATCGAAGAGATTAGTTCGGTTTGAAATTGAATGGAATTGCTTGAGTCCTGGCGTGAGCTGGGCAGGCGTCCGCGGATACCCTTTGGTCCGCCTTAGGGAGATGTGG